>JARHVA010003633.1:70000-125000 GCA_037957365.1 Torreya grandis | reverse complement strand
ATATATATATACATACATACATATATATATATACATACATACATATATATATATATATACATACATACATACATACATACATATACATACATACATACATACATACATACATACATACATATATATATATATATATATATATATATATATATACATACATAAATACATACATATATGTATGTATGTGTGTGTATATATATATATATATATATATGTATGTATGTATGTGTATATATATATGTATGTATTTATGTATATATATATATATATGTATGTATATGTATGTATATATATATATATATATATACATATATATATACATACATACATATATATACATATATATATATATATATATATATATATATATACATACATACATACATATGTGTGTGTGTGTGTGTGTGTGTGTGTGTGTGTGTGTGTGTGTGTGTGTGTGTGTGTGTGTGTGTGTGTGTGTGTGTGTGTGTGTGTGTGTGTGTGTGTGTGTGTGTGGATACTTTTGAAGATGCCTAAGTAGATTAAAAGAGGTAAAAGATTGTTTTGAGCCCTCTCCTTTGATTGAAAATGTTGGTCTTCTTTCTTGTTGAAACAAAGAATTGGTTGAGTTAATAATAAATTAATCTCAAATAATTATTTTATTAGAGAGTCTCCATGAAGAGGTTGTATCTAGTCTTGAAGTAGAAGACCTCCCATGTAATCAAGATAAGTTCTTGAGTGGGCTTGAAATGGTTTCCAATGTGCATGAACCAATCACCTATGAAGAATAAAGACAAGTTACAAAAATGATTGATGACCTCCTAAGAAACCACCATGAATCTCATGATCACATGATATTAGTTAGAAGGGTGATGGATATAGGTCCTCAAAGTGACAATCATATGTAGGATGCCTTCTCAATTCAACAAGAAGAGTTTCAAGACAACATGTGGCAATAGTATGTGGATATTTTTAATGAGTTTGAGACTCTTAAAGGGTCAACATATCCTATAGGGTAGATTGAATATGATCCCTTACTTTAAGATAATTGTGGGAATCCCAAATAGGTCATTCAAGATAAATCATACCATTTCATGGAGCCCTTAGAAGTCAAAGTTGATGTTTCCCCTATGAACCAAGATGTGATCATGTTTGAGGTTAATTAAAACATCAAGAAGCAACTTGAGGTGAGTTTTGAGTCACATGATGAGTATGTATTCATTGAAAACATGTTTTATATTGATAACGCACTTGAGAATTTTATAAAGGAGTTGGAAATCAAGAGGTATACTTCATCAAACATCATGTTCAAGAGGTAGCTTGATCTACATCATTGTCCATTTCATGGAGGAGACATTTGCAAAAAATTTCCTTTTGATCTAGAAGGAAGATGTCCTAAGGTTATTTGAGGTTAGTAGTGTTCTTATACATTATTTTCCCTAATTTATTTGTATCACAAGAATGTTTATTGCTTTATTTTTTTGTTCTTGCTTTGTTGTGTGTTTTTGAGGTATATAAGTTATCTTAGTTGTTTCAATGCATTTAAAATTAGGTTTAAGGTCTAATCAAGTCTAAAGTTAAGTGATGTGTGACCCCATAACCCAATGTATGGACAAGGAAAGAAATATAAGGTGAATATAAGCCATGTAATACCAAGAAGATGCCAAAAATGTTATCTAAATTTGGATACCATAGGTGAGTCTAATTAAAAACATGTTATTTAGCTCATTTTTAACTTTGTTGATAGCCTTGAATGTGTTTTTATAGATCATATCTTGTTTTATCATGCTAAGGTGTGATGTTGTCCTAGTAGAATTAGAGGTATCCTAGGGTGTCATATCCAAATATGAGGGTGTGGTCCCAAACTTGACTAACCAATGGTCATTTATTCTATCCTTCATAAGGTGTTTAACATAGCTTTAAGTTATTTTGGCAAGATCAAGGTAGTTGCTTATTTTGGTCCTATCCTAGTATAGCATTCTCATGTCATGTTCAAGTTTGTTTAAAAGTGATAAAGTTTTATAAGGCCTTGATAGGTCATGGACACATGTCAAATATAATATTTACAATGTATTTGGTTCGTACAATCAAGAAAATTAAGTATAACTCACTCTTCTAATGTTATAAGTTATTTGAAGTGTCTTTTGCTCATTTCATATCATGGAGAGAAGGAATATTTTAATATATGTTAAGAATATGGTTTGGATATATTATTGGTACATTAATCCATAATATCCAAGTCATATCCATGCTCAAGGAGGAGTTACAAGCCCCAAAATGGTAGAAAATTGATCCATTCCTCTATTAAGCTCTTTGAAAAAAGAAAAGGGTAGTTTTATTAAAAATGGTTCATGAAGGAGGATGAATCTTAGGACTAGTGATGGTAGTTTTTTAAGGGAGTCCATATTCCCTCTTAATCCATGGATTTTATTTTAGCAAGAGCCTTTGTGGTCTGTGAACAATCACTAAGAAAATTGGTTGCTTTTAAACCCTCCTAAAACACCACAAGCATGGTTTTTTACCTGAGTTAGTTTCAAAGATAATCCAAGAAAATGGGTGGTTGTAAGAGATTCTAAAATGTCTCCATAGTCATACCAAAATATCCTTAACCATCATTTGGCATGTGTGAAGAATCTTTAGGTAAGAAATCTTCATAAAATACAAGTGTTATAGTTAGAAATGGGTATTTTTGATGTGTTGTGTGATTGATCATGAAAAAAAATCATTTTGGGGGTTCATATAAGTTATAATTCAAAACTAATGAGGTCTCTATTACTCATAAAAGTCAATAAAATTCCAAAACATAGACATATAGTCATGAAGAAATGAGAAAATGCAAGGCGAGACAACACTAAACAATGCATATCTTGCATTTTACTAAATGAAACATCATGAAAATTGAAAAGGAGGTATTTTTTGATGTCTTTGAATGTTTATAGGTGGTTTTATATTTGTACACTCACTAATGAGATAAAAATGTCAAAAACATGTTTATGTCACCAATAGGGCAACAAACAAGTGCTTGTGGAAAGAATTTTTCTATGAGAGTTTGATGAGGTATTTTTGAGTTTTATAAACTCTCACAGGTCTACCCCATTGATATATTTATATTTATCCCAATGAGATATTTATGTGATGTCTAAAACTCATTTTAGACCCCAAAAGCCATATCAGGGCTTCTTGAGGCATAAAAAGGTCAAATTAAGCAACTTTTGGAGTTTTAGGTAGATTTTGGAGCTAAAAACTTGTTTGAAGGTCTTGTAAATAATTTTAATATTTTTTCAACCCTTCTTGGGTCTGTTATCAGCCCAAATCATGAAAGTTCATGAAGTTGCATGCTTTCACTAGGTGTTGGCAAGCTTAAAAACTTGAAAAATATGAGTTTGAAGTGACAAATGAAGAATGTAGACCATGATTATGTGTTTTGAGAGTAAATTAAAAAAATAAAAGGTAGAATAATTTATTAATAACCTCTTATTGAACTTCAACAAACATCAAAATTAGGCTAGTCCCAAAAGCTTGCTAAGAGCTCTCTTTTATAAGCCTATTGTCAAGGATTCAAGAGAACATGCAACATTTGATTGAGTTTTGAAGTTTTTATGGATATAAGGGAATGTATGAATCATTAATTATCATAATATTGGTTTTAAATGATCATATATTAATTTGAAAAGAATAAAAACATGAACATCCATGCACACAGTCCTAAAACATGTACAAAATTGTAGAAATGGGAAGTTTTGAGAGGTTTTGAGGATTGGCTAAGGTAAAATAATAATTAAAAGAGATGAGTAATGTTGGTTTATACCAAAAAAAATCATTGGTTTAACATGAAACACCCCATAACTCAAAATATGTATTTTATTAGCTTTCGACCTACTTAGGTTGGTGTATGGTCAAACTAGTGCTAGAAAATTTGAAACTTGGATAAATTGAGTTCCACCCACTATAATGGCTTAAATTTTTTCCAAAATACATAATTTAATATCTTAAATTATTTTTTAGGTTTTTGAGTGGATTTATATGGACTTGTATGATCTCTATTACTATGGGCTTGCAATAGGCCTAATTGGGAAAAATGGAGGTTGAGAAATTAGGTCTACCTTGGGATTCAATTAATGAAATTTTAGGTGAATAACTAAGGGGATAATGTGTTAAAAAATCTAAATTTTTCCCCTTGAAGTGATATTTATGTCTCAAAAAAATTATATTTACACTAAAATAGAGCTACAAGGATTAGGCCTTCTTAGAGTAAAACATAAGAACTATGAGAGAGATTACAAAAAAAAAATGTGTAAAAATAATTATATTTGGGCCTTCAATAGATTTATAATGTAATTCAATCATTTAAATTGAAATAATGTGACTTGTTAATTCACAATCACTCCAAATGGGTCATTTCAAGGAAAATGGATGAGTCACTAAGGCAAAGAAGTAACTCCTACACCACCTTGAGAGGAATATCATTAAACCAAGTGCACACATGTTGAAAATGGAGTTTAGGACCATTTAATGACCCAAATTATTTATTATAAATTTATTCTTGATGATGTGACACTTGTCATATAAAACTCTTATGCCTCTCCTCTCTCTCTTTCTCACACTCTTCTATATATGTCCCTAATTTTGGTAATTGTATGCCTCTTCCACCTGAGTATGGAGAACCCCTACTCCTTTTTCTATGGCTTTTGATAAATAATATGACTATTAGTATCTCATCTTATGTTTTTATGTAGTATACGCCTAGAATGGTTGATATGATCAAGCATATATTAAGTTCATATTAGTTGTTGTCTCATTCTCTTTACCTTCATGAAATGTGATTCATTATTTTACGTTTTGAAGAGTGTAATCAAGGGTTTCATGGAGTTTTAAGTGGAAAAAATATTCCCTTCTAGTCTCACTTGACATTACATCTTTGTAAATCATTGATGTGATAGGGTGTATTTGAGAGAAGTGTATGTTTCTTGCATCCTTATAGTTCTTAATGCATATAGAAATCAACATCACCTCCATTTTAGTTTATAGTATTCTCTCTCCCTATCCCTTTATAAGTAGTAGTTTGGTTTTTAGTTTTTAAGTGATTAATAAAGGGAATTAGCCTTATCTAGAGGTTCAATCCACTCTTTAGGTCACCCACAACCTAGGATTGTTCCCATGCTATCACTTAAGTGAGTAGTATTGAACAACCTCCTCAAGGGTATAGATTTTGATGATAACACTACCTTATTTAGTTTGTTGTTTTATGAAAAGTTGGAAATTGACAATCACAAAAGTTAAAAAATATATATGTGCATGTGATAGTAAAAAACCTTATCGCCATGTATGATATACATGAAAGTGATTGACTATTTATGTTTTTTGACTATCTTTATTTTTGAACAAGTATGTAAAAATAAATATTCAAGACATATAAATGTGACAAAAATCATGGCATAGGAAATCCTTAGCTATGATCCTTTTACTTGTATGTGCATATAATGTAGTCTCTTGGTTGTGAAATATCATAAATGTATTGAGGGTGCTTGTGTGTGTGTGTGTGTGTGTATATATATAATTCTAAAATTAAAAGTAAAACCTTACTAATGTGCAAGTTAACCTCATCAAAGTGGAAAAGCTAAAAATAAGGGCATAATGAAACATGGTTAAAGGGACCAAAGGAATTAAAATATTCCTATAGTAGAAAAATTAAAATTTTCTAACAGTGGTGAAACCATTATTAAAATATTCCTATAATAGAAAAATTAACCAACACCCTAAGCATAGTGACATAATAAATTTTATAAATATCTGGGAGCATCATGAGGTATAAAAATAATAGATGTAAAGGTTTTCATAAATGAATGATGATAAATGAATGATATATGGGGCCCAACATAAAGTAAATTTTAAAATTGAGAACTCAGATTGAACCAATGATTAGTGTGTATGAAAAATAGATAATAAAATGGAAATCAAAAAGTGTATACCAAAATTAGGTGTCTACATAATGCCCAATTGAATGTGTGTGTGCATATACATTAAAGTAATACCAAAGTGATTTTTAGAGGCCTTGAAAAAGAAAATTTGGCCAAAACATATACATTATTCTCAAATTTAACTTTTGATATGAATATGATTATATATTCAAAAGGAGGAGATAGGTTACCTTCTATTAGAGTTGATATCCAACCACCTACAAAATAGAAAAACCATGTTTCCTCAAATTTAAATAATGTATTAACTACCATTGAGGATCCATGAATGATCATCATTTCCATATGTCAAAATATTGAATGTTATTACAAACAAACCTGATTTTCTAAAAGTAAATCAATGTTTGTATAAGTCAGTAATAATGTAACCATTTAAATAATTGGTAAATGCAAACAAATAGTAGGAATGAATAAACCCTATGGAATGTGTACCATTATTTCATATATAAAAAATATTAAAATGTCATGGGTCTAATCTATCCATACCAAGTCAAAAAAATAACTGAAACATGGGTTTAAATAACCTTGTGAAGTGGTGAGATAACTTATCTGCTAGTCTAATATCCCTACCAAGTGAAAAAATATAATTCCCAAATGAAGAAGAAAACATTTGATACATCTCTGTAACCTCTTTAAATATTTCAAACCTATTGAAATAATATAACCATAGATATAATAATCAAACCAAATGTCCCCATTTTTAAGTGAGGTATTTTCATACATATCACACTTCTCAAAATAAAAGGATTACTAATACCATGTGTAAAATATATGAAATCAAAAAAATAATAATCATTAAATTAAATTTAATAAGACATGTACATAATCATAGAAATATATCATAATAAAAGCTCAATGATGAACCAATACTAATATGTTAAATCATAAAAAATATAATATAGGGAATGGATATGGAGGGGTAAGAAATATGCCTTGATAGATAAATACATTTTAATAATGATAATATATAACAATTAACATACTAATAATAGTATTCCCATGAATTGGTAATTGATATAGGTGCATAGATGAGTTTCCACTAATGGGGTTAGGATATAATAAATGAATCTTCATAAAGGTAAATTTTTAATATGTGTCTTGATATGACTAGACAAGAAGACAAAGATAAAAAAATTAAAAAGGACATGTAAATTTACACAATAAATCACTCAAACGAGAAAAAAAGACATGTTGAAAATCATGAAAATAAATAAAAAAGACTCAAAATGAAAAAGGAAAATGAAAAGGACTTAAGTGCAAAATTGACAAAAATGCATTATATTCTTTGGATTCATCAAATTATTTCCCTTCAATTTAGTTAGGTGATAGGATTTTGAACCAAGTTTAAGTAAAATAATGAAGGGACCTAGTTAATTAAGTTTGAATTTACATTTATTTTATTTATCGATACTTATATTTTTTAATCTTATTTAAATACCATATCTCCCAAACTGAATTCTCTTAATTTAATTTTTCCATTTAAAACTTTTTTAAGGAAATTTTGATAAACTCTAGAATTATCAATAGCATTAATAATAAATCATCAAAAATTTACAATTGATTTAATATTTTTCCTATGTAATTATTATCATGAATAATACCTTCAACTGACACATTAAGAGGAGGAATGTCAAGATCTAAAGGTAAAATTGCATCTGCACCATGATATTAGAAAATAGAGGGTAGCTCATGTATTTATCATGATACTCATTAAATATTACCATAAAACATATATTATTTAAATATAAAAATCTTTTCCATGTTTAAAAATTGTTTAGATTAAATATCAAAAAAATTATTATTTGTAATCTTAGCTTGGACATTCCTTAAGGGTATGCTAAATCTCATATTTAGCACAAAACTTATCTACCCTCTTATTTTAAAAATATGAACTATTATCCATAAAAATGGATTATATAATGTTAAAAAAATAAACTATATGAATCATTAGAAAACAAAAAACATAGAAATTATATGACCCCTAAGGGTTTGTTCTATTTTTGATACCTTGTCTTTGATATGCCATATTTTTTTCATATATTGATATTTTTGAGGAAACTAGTTTTTCACCATCCATATTTATTTTAGAGTTTCAAATCAATATATATATATATATATATATATATATATATATATATATATATATATATATAAAAATTTTGATATTTGGCTCAGTGTTCCTCTCATTTATAGTTTGTAGACACCACATGTATTATTCATCAAACTATGATAAATTTTACATACTAAATAATTTCATCACAGTTTTTTTGAAATGGATATTTTTCAAGAGGAATGTAATGGTGAAATAACATTTATTATTTTATTATAGATACAATAGGTCATTGTTGTAATTTATTTTTAAATTTGTAAGGATTTTATAATGATTTTTGATACCTCCCTTGTGAATGGATACTCATTATGGTGATTTTTGGGACTCATATTGAAGATAATTTGTTCTTTAGCACATTAAGTGATGGATCAACCATATAATGTCTCTTAAAAAACTTTGTAAGTTATTACTTAGAACATTTTATATTATATTTATTCCAATCATGACTTATTCTTGTGAGACACTGTTTAGTGCTCAAGTGTAACCCATCATATGTATTTTCAACTCCCTTGATAGTGATACCTTCTAGTGGAATTGAAAACTTTCCTCACATTTTTTTTTCATTTTATAGTGTTTAAGAGGTGGGATAGGCTCACCCATGAAGTTATTTATATGAGGGATATTTTTGACATACTGATAATAAAATTTTGGTTATAATCCTATAATTTTGGAGAGATCCTAGTATTCATTACCATTTAATTATTGACTTAGTTATTTTTTAACCCTAAATTTGGATGACTATCCTATTGTGATAGATAGGGTTAATAATATATAAATGAATAAACATAATGGTGATAAATAGATCTATAGTAGGCTAGTTCATTTATAAACATAGATAAATAATATTATAATTAAATATTGATATATGTTAAGAGAGAAAAGTATAACTATGATATATATTACATTGATGATGAAAATAAATAACTTAGTTAGTTGTCATACTAATACAAATATGGATCTAGAATAGGTAGGAATTAGATTAGAAGAATACTATGTAATAATCACCAAATTATGGATTAAATGCCTTTGTAGACATGGACGCATATTGCAACCTAATATGGTTGTGTTGATGATACTATATAAATCAAATATAGGTGTCTAATATGGAATGATTACTAAAACTCAATGCAACCACTTGGATGATTTTGGGTTTTGTGTAACCTTTTCTATAGTGCATTCATATCTGGTTCATGGACTATTTCTCCTTATCAAATAAAAAACCTTAGTTATTAATCTTCATAGTGGCTATGGGAAAATAGGGTTAGTGGGAAAACATTATTGAACTACCCTAATTACAACACTGCCTACATAGACAATACTCCAAAGATCTCCTCAAACTCATGGAGTTTTCTCCTATGTCTTTGCTTGTGTGTGCATAAGGATGTAATATGGGGAAAGTAAGTATAATAGTGATGTAGCTTTTAACTTTGAAAATCAAGCTCTTGTGTTCCTCCTTTATTAATTTAGACCTCTATATATGTTTTTATTATTATTGATATAAGAATAGGATAAAATATGAAAGCTTTTCTCATTTGAATGCTTTTTGATATGAATATTAGGTTTTGCTAGGTACATGCTAGGTGAGTTTAGGATGAGGATTGATATTAAATAGATACCAATAATATCAAGAGAATATATCACATTAAATCACTTAGGTTGACCATAAGTATACATTTAATTTAAAATTTAGATGACTTTAGGGCACTAGACACTTGCATCAGGGTAGTAAATTTACATTATTGTAGACATTTAGCTAGGATGCAATGGTTTAGATAGTCAAAAAATAGTTATAGGTCCCTAACATGCAAATATGGATAATAAATAGGTTAAAATCATTTTAGGCAACATGTAATTCCTATTTTATTAGAATGGTAATGGCCATAATAAGAGATAAGTAATGATTATAGAGAGATAGCAAATTTAAGAATTGTAGAATTCGGAAAAGTCTAGATATGAGATGAGGTGCTATACAATTCATAAATATCATAAATAGTGGTTATTATGTCTTAACACCCATGTATTCTAGAAAGATAGAATGATGTCCATAAGGACCTTCCTTTATACTGTTTGGTATTCTTTGACATGTAGTTAATGGGACTTGGGTTATGACCTATTACAACACATTTTCACATTAGATTAGAGTTTTTGTGAAGTGAATTCTCATTTTTTGATAAATATTTAGCATCACATTCAACATAATTTACTATTTATATTAATATCTACATTACCTCTTGGATAAAATGTCATGATCATTTTATTTGATGGGCTTGAATGTTGTTAGTTATTTTTGGTGTTTTATTTAAATAGGACTTTTTATGGGATATGGGATTCCATTGATCTCTCATAAATAAAATATGGTTATAGTACCTTATAGATATATAGTATTCTTGGATCATCTACTTCAGTGCACATGTAATCACTACATGTAGTCCTAAAAGTCAGTCTTCATATTTCTATTGAAGTTATTATGATGCATTTGGTATGTTGGTCACCATATACTTCAAAATAGTTCTTTAAGAGACATTCACATCTTATTATGTCTCATATAATTTAATACCGTGTAAAAATATATTTAGATATGTGTGTGATTTTATTAATTCTTAGTGGTGAGGTTATTATATATTTATGCACCATGTTTATTTAGTATTTCATATAGTTATGCCTTTTGTACTTATTTTACATGGGTACCTAATATGGCTAAGTTTTTTGGACAAATATATGAAGTTATTCCTCACTTAATCACTTTTTATAAATTTATTTTATGGGTAAGGGTGTTAATAACTACCCCACCTTCAATATTTTAAATCTTACTTAGGATAATTTAAATTAATTCATTTTATCAAATTACATATTAAGGGAGAGTGTTAGTGTATATTAGGACACACAAATTTTTCTAGTCTAATATGAACTTATATACATATTATTCATGTATGAGACAATATATATGTGCATATTTTTGGAAGTAGATACTAAGAGGGGGTTAAATCAATATATAATAATGGACATTCAATTCCCAAACCATTCCATCATATATCAAATTGATCTTAGTAACATAAAAATGAAAGTAATTTTATCTAAAGCATGAACAACAGCATACAAAACAACAAAAAATCATCTATGTGGGAAACCCTCTTGGGGAATAAAACCCACTCTCAAGCCTAGAAACACTTGGACTACTTGTGCTATAAGGTATTACGAACTAAAGACTAGTCAAATCCTCCTAACCAGTATTTAGTAAAATGTCTGTTCCATAAAGAGCACCTACCGCTAAGATGATCAACTACTTTCGACCACCTAAATTTATTGAAATGAATATTTAAAAAGGAGCAACTAACCCTAAGGAAGACCAAGTCCTTTATACCCTACGTTGAAATGAATACCTTCACCTGAGAACTGATGTCTAAAATACCTGATGATGGACCTTTGATTATCACTCTTCACCATTAATATTTCACCCAATACGCCCTATTGGATAAAACACATTACATACTTGTATCAACACATAAAGATTAATTAGGACACATTACATATCCCAACTAGCCCCACTCTCCAACTCTTCACTCACATTTACTTCAACACATTTGTAACAAATCTATCACCACAAAATAACCTAACCATGAAGTCATTCACATAGAACATACTCTGATATACATCACAAATCAATCTCTAAGGTCACACAAACATCACCTATCCTTCACTCACACTTCAAAGTATAAAACCTACAAGAGTACTTATTATGACATAGAAATATGACATATATATCATACACATAATCATGAACTAGCTCTACTCATCAACCCATCCACTAGGCATACTTATTCTCTTTAATTATCAACTCCTCACTTTACTCTACTTATACAAGCCTCTTTGCTCATATTCATCCTAGAAGAGAACTATTATACCATAAAAATTATGACCTATAAGTCATGCACATAGTCCTCAATCCACTCTAATAATCAACCCAACCATTGGGCACACTCAGTCTCCTCTTTTCTTTGATTTAATGACTATTGTACTCACCCAAGCCTCTCGAAAATCTATAAACCATCTCCTTTGGTTTCACTATTTATAGAATATTCATGATAATCACCATCTTAGTCAACAATTAGGTATGCCTTAATCTTTAATGCATATATCATACAAATACAAGGCTTAATATAATATTGAAGGTTGGACACAAAATCTATGGGTCACCTTTAAGTATCTACACCTTTCAATTAGGTCCTTGTAGTTCTTATAGGTCTCATGGAGACATATTCACATATTTATCACTTCAATGAGAAAAAAAAGAACATATGACCACTTTAATACATATGGGTCCACTCTTTATGACCCATAAGACATTATCAAATGATCAAATTCATATTTTATCACCTCTACATATGCTCAAGCAACTCAAACACTGGCTTGGTGCATAGGAACATTATTAGCAAAACACAGTCAACTTTTAGACCATTGTTCATAATCTATATATATTGATCACAACTCTAAAATTTACAAAATAAATCCTCATGGAGTCTAAAACACTCCAAAATAGATAAGTCAAAATGAGATATCTAGATACCATCAAAACAAGCTCAAATATCCTTTTTGGGTCACTTGCAGAACATAGTCAAACACATAGTCAACTTTAGAGATTAATAAATTTTACTATACAAACATTCAAACCATATAAATAGGTTAATTAGATTCCATGGAACATTTTTCATCTTTTATTTTTACTCCATCAAGAAATTTATCCTAGATTAAAAGTTATGGATAAAATACTAAGCACTGGTTTTTCCCTTAGCAAATTCAAATATTCAAATCACAACAGTTAATTTACAATCATCTCGTGTCCTCATTACTTAGATAAAATACACATAATCAAATTTTTTTATGAATCTATAATTTTGACACATAGTCCTCCAATGCCAAATGTTAAACCTTGAACATGTGGACCTCATCTCATGCTCCCTTACAATATTGATTAAATAAGCATTATCAATCTCTATGGATCAACTAGGTATTTAAATAGTAATTCTCACCATTAGATCTAGATAAAAGCTCTTGAGATCATGACAATTGACACCATCACATTACTCTTGAGAATTTTAGTATCATTCTATGCATTTGTGCCACTTATTAGCCTCTTATGCAATGTTGATTCATGACTTGATTCACATTATTGATATTTGTCAGTAAAACTACCACTCACCATTGATATTTTGTCAAACTAGAGATATTTTTACACTTTTCACCTATGCATGAAACATTTTACATCATGCTTAAATGTGAATAAACTTGATGGTGTTTGACCCATCACTGTCTATAAGTGCAACTTTGAATATTTATATCTCAAGATGGACAACACTTAAAGACCCCAAAATTTTAGGGTAGATTATTGACATTATAGAAAACATCTCCATGATATCCTTTGATAAATATTTACCTTTTTCATACCCAAAATAAATTCAGAAAACTATTGGTTCATCCATGTCTACATGATGGTTTGTGATGGTCTAGAAAAACATTACAAACTACCTCGGAAGCCAAATTTGCACTTGCATATATTTTGTCATGATTTAGCACTTGACTTAATATTTAGCAAAAATCCACTAGGCACAAAACTAAAAAAAAACCATATGATCACCTTATCCTAAAACATCCACATGTATGAGATATTCCATCATCAAAATTCTAACTTGGTTCTTCTTGCCTCATGAAAATTTAGCTAAGTACAAGAAAACACTATTAAAATGCATGAGAGCCCAAAATTTCACCCACATATATTTGAATACTCTTATGTGTATTCCTTGAGACTTATCACATATTAAATATGGAATAATATTCTCACAATTATATGACCAACTCCCTTTGACTCATCCACATGTGGCAATGGTGACATCAACAATCTACCTACTCAATTTTTCTGCCATTCGACCCAAACTATCTAGATGAAAAAATGGACTACTAGATGAATTTAACTCATACACATAATTAATAAAAGTATATAAAATATATTATGAACCTATTTACCATCATAAATACTAAAAAATAATCCCTAAACATCTCTAACCATGCCAAAATTGAAGATCAACCAAGCCAACTTCAAACACACTAGGACAAACACATTACACACTTTGTCATTATTACTTAGGCTATCAAAGCACTTCATCCACTCACCAAGACACCTCCATGACATCATTGAAAAATCTCAAACAATCTTCCCCTTTGTCATTGGTGTTAACAAAAATCATTCATCTCACCTTTTCTCACTTCAATCACTCTCACGATACTTAGGCTATCAAAGCACTTCATCCACTCAACTAAGACACCTCTATGACATCACCATGAGATCACTGATAACTCTCCAACACATATAACTATCCATAATTTATTTATATGTGACTTATAAAGAATAAAAATATTTAGTGATATCCTCAAAATAGTTTTTTATTATTTTAATCAAATATCCCTAAAGTTAGATATTCCTTCCTACTTAAATATCCTTACTTGTCTATATAAGAAGCTAGATGGCATGGATGAAAGTAAGGTATATATGTTATTTTTCATGTCAAGAGTGAATTTTTCCCTCTTACACATTTGAAATTAATGTATTGGTAGTTAATATGCCTTAATAATAATATTTGTGTCAATACTTTATTTATATGTTTTATAGGTATGCACACATAATTGTGGGTGATAGTCTTAAGGTTATTCATTCATATATCCTATAACCTATACTTGATCCACATATCTGGGCCCTTCACCATATTGTAACATTATAAATTAATAGATTAGAATTATTATTAGATTTTTTTAAATAGTTGTGATAAAACCTTTTGGCATTATAATTATGGAGGGTTAATCATACCAAATAACTCAAATCCCCAAATTTCGACCAAGGAAAAGCAATAGGATTTAATTATTGAGATGGTCCATGAATTAAGTTACTATTTTTTTTTAAATTACTCATATACCTATGCAAATATTTTCATTCATTTTTTATTGTATGATAATAATATCCCATTTTTAATCACTTATATGACATGGATTTTCTACTAAAATGTCCACCAAGTTCACTATCATGAATATATTGCAATGCTATCATACATTTTCACCTCAAAAACATATATAAATTATTTCCCATTAAAATATATTTTGAAAATAACGTCTCCAATAATGACATATATAATAAAATCTATTGATAAATTTATTTTATCATTTCTTGAAATGTGACGATGCAAAATATCATCTAATAAAATATTATATATATATATATATATATATATATGGATCAGTATGAGTTATGTGTACCACACATAATATAAAATGCATACAACCTATGTATATCTAGTACTATTATAGCTAGTTGTAATAATATAATATTCAATATAGTATGATATTTTTTAGTATTGATAGGATCAAGGGAAGAAACATTAGAGATAATGTGTAGGCAAAAATTATTTCTTCTAGGAATGTTACCAATATCATAACCATCAAATTGGTAAATATAACTAATCACACACACACAATATATATATATATATATATATATATATATATATATATATATATATATATATATATATATATATATATATATATATATATATATATATATATATATATATATATATATATATATAGAGAGAGAGAGAGAGAGAGAGAGAGAGAGAGAGAGAGAGAGAGAGAATTTGTCACTTGAATGACAAAAATTTGAGAATCACAATATAATTTGATAAATTTAATAGTTTAGGCATGTGTGTCCCAAAGTATTAGAATTAAATATTAAAGGGATAATATATGACATTAAATAACTTAGGGAAACCATAGTTATATGTTTCATTTGAAAATTATTTGACTTGAGGGCATGATATACTTGCATCAGGATAGGACACTTGCATTGATGTAGGTGTCTAACTAGGATGCAAGTATCTAGAGAGAAGGAAAATAGGAACAAGTTACAAACATGTAGAGATGGATAATGATTAGGTTAGAATCATTATAATAATAATACAAGGCCTCTTTCATCATAATGATACTAGTTAGACTAAGAGATAAAAATGAGCATAATAAGATAGCAGATGTAAGACTTGTAGAAGTGGGAAAAGTATATAACTAAGATTAAAAATCAAGGTCTAGCTTTGCCATGTGTACAAGAATAATGTTATATATAATTCATAAATATCATCAGCATTTATCCCCCTTAATCTATTAATGAAATATCTAGCCTAAAGGAAAGGAATGCATACTTAGGTGTATATAACATACCTTAGCTTTGCTTGAGTCCAACTTGAGTTATTTGTTGGTGACTAACCGAAAACCAAGGTCATGTTATGATATATAACTAGTGCATATAATATGAAATTTAAATTAGTTAAAAATGATTTAAATAAAGAGAGTAAGGTTTTGGAGTACACCTATGTTTCGTTGCAATTGGCTTACCTATTTTTTAATTTGATTTGAAAGATATATCATCATGATTCACTAAAACTAATATTAGGACAAATATAAATTTTTTAAAGTGCATATATATAAATATATAGAGAGATATTTGAGGACAAATGACTATAACCTTGGATAAAATATGAGTTTGTGGGAACACAATGTCAAGCTACCCCAAAAACCCCTATGTCGATGAAAATTTACTATATAGACAATACTCCAAAGAGGTCTTCATAATTATGTAGTTAAACCTTATATGTTGGATTGTGTGTGCATAAATATGTAATATGTGTATATCAAGTATAATAGTGACCTATCTTGTAACTTGTTAAATGGGGCTCTTGGGATACTAATTTACTACTTGAAAATTGTGGATGTGTTATTCCTATGATTATTATGAGAATAAGATAAAATAGGAAAGGGTTTCTCACTTGAATTTTGTTTGATATGGATGTTATATCTTTCTAGGTATGTGCTACGTGAGTTTAGGATGAGGATTGATATTGAATATGTATCAATTCTATCAGGAGAATATCTTGAGTTAAATCACTTAGGATAACCATAGGTAGGCATTTCATTTTCAAGTTAGATGATTTTAGGGAACTAGACATTTGTGATAGGGCAGGACACTTTCCTTGATGTAGGTGTCTCACTGGGATACAAGTGTCCACAGAGCAAGAAAATAAATATAGGTCCCAAACATGTTGAGATGGATAATAAGCAATTTAAAAACATTTTAGGTAAGATATAAAGATTGAATCATCATAATGATATTGGTTGGACTAAGAGATAATAATGATCATAAAGAGATAATAGACGTGATACTTGTGGAAGCAAAAAGGTCTAGAACTAAGAGGAACAATAAAGTTTGTGTTTTCCAATTGTATAAGAGTGAGGTTCTTTATAATTCATAAATATCATATATGGTAGTTACCATGGCTTAACACCCATGTATTCTATAAATATGGAAATATGTCCATAAAAACCTTTGTATTGTTTTGTATTCTTCAACATGTAGTTAAGGAGACCTTGTTATGACCTATTATGACACACTTGCACATCATATTAGATTTTTTATGGAGTAAATTATCATTTTTTGAGGAATATTTAGCATCGGCTTCACCATAATCTACTACCTATTTTAAGAGATATGTTCCCTCTTGAAAGAAATGTCATGATCATTTTCTTCAATGGCCTTGAATGTTATTAGTGATGTTTGGTGTTTTACTTAACTAGGAAGCCTTTTTATGGGATATGTCCCTCCATAGATCTCTCATAACCAAAATATGCCTATAATAAATTATAAATATCTATTATTGTTTCTATGCAATTTCGCTTTCACATTCAAAGGAAAGAAAATGAGAAACTAAAAGGAATGGTCAAGGCTTGTATGTACCTGGATATAGTCTGCGCACCGTAATCCAGACGTTGTGAGAACTCCTATTTTGCTGTGGAGGAATGACACCTGAAAGAGATAGACACTAAAAACACAAAGAATGTTAGTTGATAAGAGGGTGGATTGCCAAGCAAAAAGCTTGGTCCTAGAAGCGCTAAGGCTTCTTGGAGGATGACAATCCACTGTTTAAGACAGAATATGATAGAGACAGAAAAGAGAAATAATGAAAGATGTGAAAAGAAAGAACTAAAAACAAATGAATACCTGATAAGCTGCAATCTGCTAAACACAGTCACCGACATCGGTGATATTGCTAGCATCGGTCAGGGAGGTCGCCGATGACGATTAGACTGTCGATGTCGGTAGGGGAAGTAGAAGAGGTCAGTCAGGGCAATTGGCCAGGGACGGGTTACAGGTCTAGTTTCTGGTCTGTAGAATGGATTTGGTCTCATCTGAGGGTCTGAGGGTCTATGAGGGATTCAGAAGGACTATTTGGGATCTAAGGGACTGAAAATCTTGTCAAGAAAATGAGTGAGAAACAGGAAAAAGGTTTTTTAGCATTTCCATAGAGCAATTTAGTTAGGTTGATTAGATGGGTCTTAAGATGGTCTGTAGGTCTCTGATAACTTATGCTGGGTTGATTGGACAGAGGGTGTTGCCTAAAGAGAGACTAAGGGAGTGTCAGAGGCAAAGAAAAAGGAATAGGGGGTGAGAGAAGGCTTTTCAGCCTCTCCAAGAAGAACAGGGAAGGTTGGGTCAAGGATGCTTGGAATAAATAGAAGATAGAATACTAATATATTTGAAATGATATTTAGAATGAAAAAAGTACAAAACTTAGCTGTGACATGAATTGGCAAATGTGCAGAAGCTGTGTTTTGGTTGTTGCTAGTGATGGAGATATCGTGCAGTCCCTGTGTAAAATGTCTGATGCAAGACCTCAGTGCCTAGAAAGTGCTGCCAAGAATGCTTATCCTTGTAAGAACACCAAGAAGCCCAGAACACTGAAAAGCAAAAGCACGAGAACTTTGTTTCGCCAGAAGAGGATTCGAGAGTCGTGATTAGCTTCAGAGATTAGCCGATTTGTGATTGGGATCGTCAAAGGGTCAAAAAATTTGGTTACGTATAACCAATGTCGGTGATTCCATCGGTGTTAGCTGACATTTGATCGATGTCGGCAGGTGCAGAATAGGCAAAAAGAGCCATCAAGCCTGTTTTTCATCTGCCAAGTGCACTATCCATTAGAGAATGTCAAAAGTTGGGCTAAATATGCACGAGAGTTGGTTAGGCGATTAGAGAGAAGTAATAATAGGTCTTGGGTGAGTCATAGGATGGGAATTAGTCCAAGGTGAGGTGTCCTAGGCGAGGTGTCATGGGTGATGTGTCAAAGGAGGGAGGTTAATTCAAAATAAGTTTATTATTTTAAATTAGTAATTGCATGTCTTAGGAATGGGTTAGGAATGGACCAAGGGGGAAGGTGACCAAGGGTTAGACACTATTTAGGTGTTTACATTTGCCCCTTTTTGTCTTGTTGGTTGTTCTAAATGAACTGCAATAAAAAAATAGGAGTCAGTTGCCCTAGGAATGGGATAAGGTTGATTTCGTCTTGTTGGTTGTTCAAGTGAACTACAAGACAAAAATAGGTGAGGATTGGTTGCCCTGAATATGGATGAGGTATTCTCCCTCAAAGCAAGAGTTGAGAAAAGGGAACCTAGAATCGGGTGCTGATTTGATAGAGAGTGGATGAAAAAAGGGTGAAGATAGAGTGAGAATGCTACAAAAGTTGTGATTACGCGTACACCACTTCACGAGAATGGTCAGGTCAAATTATCACAGGTCGAGGGTCAAGGAGTGACAAAATTGAAATAACCAGGCCCCAGCATTTAGTCATCTATTGATTGGGTTATTTAATCAAAGCTAAAGCTCCAATGGTCATCGTGTTCCAGGTATCCCAGGCTTAGGAAGTGCTCTCGAAAACATGAAAATATCACAAGTAGCGCGAATCAACTGGCTTACGATCCTATACTTGTGAAGGTCAAAAGTTTGCACACAATTTTGCTAACCAATCATGAGGTAGCATACATGCAAAAACAACCAAGGCAAAATTGCTTTTGGAAGTAGTCATGGTTAGAGGAGATGGTCATGATCTCCAATGTCTGGTGGTCGATAGATGGAGGCAAAAGTGATCTTAAGTGTGCCCTAGGGGGCCAAAATGACGTGGTCTAGAGGACTGACTGATTGGGGGCATGATTTTGGGGCAACAAAAAAAAAAGGAGGTTGGAAGGACGCTGACGTCGGTGACAAAAACTGACGTCGGTAGCCAAAAATGGCCGATGTCAGTAGATGTCGGCCGACGTTAGTGATTTAGGGCACGCAGATGCTGACGGTAGTGGACTGCCAAATCTGACAAAACTAGATTGGCGGCCCACCAAAAGTCATTTGTGATTATTTGATTGAATGAAAAAAAAATTACTCTGGATTCAAGTGATTGAAAGTGACCCAGAGTTGACTGGAGAAGCAGTGAGGTGGCAGATAGGCATTGGTGGAGAGAGGGAGCGAGGTGGAGAGTGATTGGAGGCTACAGAGGTGTTTGTGGGCCAGGTGAAGTGTGAGAGCAGAGAGACACAATGGAGATGGTAGAGGGGAGTAGAGGACCCATGGGAGGTCCACCACTAGTGGCACCCATTGTGCCACCACGTCGACGACACCGGGATGAGGTAAGAGGGCCCTGAACCCTATTTGGATTGTTTTTGTTTTGGATTTAGTTTTTGAAATTTTAGTTATTGTTAGGTAGAAATTGAGGGGGAGGGGTAGCTAGGAGGGTGGGAAGGGTAGGTAGGTCATCCTAGGGTGATTTAGGAAGGTTTTGGGGTGATAAAGGGTGGTCAAAAGGGAATCCCTAATTTTTAGGGCTCGCCCCGTTCGGCCTTGGGGCCGAACCAGTCACCGATGTCGGTGGGGACGCTGGCGTTAGCTGACTAGCGACCGGCATCAGTCACTAACCTACCGACATCAGTCACTAAGTGACCAGCATCGGTTAGGTGAGTGCCGTCACCGGCATGCTAACCGATGTCAGTTGGCTACTTGGTCAAAAGAGGAATGGAAAATGTTTAAGTCGAGGGGTCAAAGTTATGCCAAGGGCTTTGCAGGTGTTGGGTCAGGCATAGATAGTGAAATAGGGGAAATTTTTAACATGAGATTGACTTGGGTGGATGCAGGCGTGACTAACTTTGATGTTACGGGATCACCTCCCGACATTGTTGATGTGGATGCGCGGAGGGGTGACAGTTGATGAGTGGGCATAGATGAGCGCAGTTAGACTCAGCAGGTTACGACGCTATTGTGGAGTGGCATGGGATGTGAGTTTGATGGTGGCTTTGATCGAGCGGTGGGATCATTCCACCAACACCTTTCACCTGCCCATGGGAGAGATGATGGTCATAGTCGAGGATGTGTACCAAATTTTACGACTGCCAGTACACGAAGCAGACCTTTATGTGTGCTCGAGAGAGGTGCATGACATTCATATGGTTATGCTATTTGGAGAGCACGTAATAGAGATGAGCTACCACTCAACAAGCTTTGTGTATGAGCCTTTGTACGCTATAGATGAGGATGCACATCGGCTAGCAGTGCTGATGATGATAGGCATCACAATGTACGCATTGCCAAATGCAGAGGGCAGTAGGTTTTCGATCGCTATGACCAAAGTTTTGCTAGATATGTTAGAGTAGGGGATAGTGTTCACTTGGGCACTAGTGTTTTTGGCCCAAGTGTATAGAGAGCTGTGGGGTATCAGTCGGTGATGATGATATAGCTTGTGCGTGGGCCACCTGCTACACTGTTGGGCTTATGAGCATATAGTGGTCACCCATCCTCTTAGCCTCTTAGTGGCAATTTTGGCTAGCTTCAGGGTCAGATTCAGGTGGTGGCATGAGGTGATGGCACAGATGTGGGTAGACGGAGTGGTCAGAGACATTGACCACTACAGAGGGGTACTAGAGGCCCTAATTCCTGTAGACATCATCTAGAGACCATACTTGGTTTATCCAGCATTTAAAGACCAGGGAGAGTAGCTGGTTGGTGTGCAGAGCCTGAGATGGGTCAGGGGCAGGTGAGCCAGTGAGCTCGAGAGAGTGCCAGCAGAGAGAGTGCGGTGCTAGTATGGGCTGCTATAGGACATACCTCCTGCATTCCCATTGTATAGATGGGATGAAATTGAGGCACTGCTCCCACTACTAGAGGAGACAAAGGACCCAAATTTTGAGGAGTTGCTGGCAAGACCTGGGGTGGCTGACCCAGGTTGTACAGAGGCCTACACAGCATGGTGGGTAGAGTAGTACACAGGTTTGTAGGTAGGGCCACAACTAGATCCATAAGCCATTACCAAGGAGCGAGATACAGCCTGCAAGGAGAGGGACACCGCACGACAGGAGAGGGACGTAGCATAGGCCTAGGTCATAGTTTTGTAGGGACAGCTGGCAGGGGTTATAGGGCAGCTGATAGAGATGATGAGTCGAGTGACAGTGTTGATGAATCAAGTCACACTGCTACAGGGATAGCTCACCATAGCCCAAGCACAGGCAGCGGTAGGACAGGTTTTGAGAGGTCAGGGTTTGATGCAGTAGCCCTCACAATAGCTGGAATTTTCACAGGGGCTAAGACAGTTGACATCAGTGCAGCTAAGTCAGCCATAACCACAGGGGTCAGTACAGGGCATGGCAATAGGACAGATGGGTCCACCGCAGACTGTATCTCTAGTTAGATATAGTGATGTGCTGGATGAGATCACTTATTATGAGAGGGCCATCAGGGGGTTCCCTTAGATACAGTGATACTCAGAGATGAGGGAAGAGTAGAGCCAACAGTGGTCTATGTCTCAAGTGATGGCTTTTGGGTCTCGTAGATGGCATAGATCAGAGGGAGGAGAGGATACAACATCTTCTCGGCCACCGCCACCACCACCATAGCCACAGCCTTGAGGGCAGACCTTGAGATTTATTTTTGATGTATATACTGGCCTGTGAGCCGTTGATGCGAGATGTATGAGAGAGAGATAGAGGCACAGATTTGTGTGATTGTAAAAACTATTTTGATATATATATGATGATGGTTTTGGATCATTGATGTGTTATGGATGTTGTTTAATGTTTAATGTATTGAGCATTTTTGATTATGATGATGATGCATGTTTTGATATTATGTTTATGATTATAATGTTATGATGATTAAATGTGATGATGATAATGTTATGGTCAATGATTATAATGATGATGATTAATATAATGATGTGTTGTGATAATGCTAATGATGAGAATGGTCATGACTTTTAGATTAGATGATGATGCATAAGGATTATGTGATAGTGATATTTATGTTATGACCTGCAGATTATATGATGTGAATGCTTAATTGTGTGATGATGATAATGTGGTTGTGATTAATGATTATGATGTAAATGATGAAAATGATTATGCTAAAGATTATGAAAATATGTGATTGGTTGTGATGTGATTGGCAGGTGACGAGAGAAGGAGATGGAAGAAAGTGATGAAGAGAATGGCCGAGCTAACCCCAGAAGACCCCATGTCAACTGAGTGCTACCTACATAGCCCCTATCATTAGGGCCTTAGGCCAATGTAGTTCTCCTAAGAAGGGAGGAAAAAGATCAAAGTGGTTGATTTTGGTCATGATAAGGATATAGCATTTCCCATATGTCCTAGGGTACATGCTTGAAATGACAAGGATGAGATGATGCTACATCCTTTTCCAAATGGTGTAAGCTGTAACATTGGTCGGGGTTTTTCATCCCTAGCAACTATCCATATTCGTGATGGATGTTTGCTAAGAATGAATTGTAGGGCGGTTTATGTTTCAGCAAGTAGTGGTTTATGCTTGACATAAATTGTGTGGTTGATAGTTTCCATGTGTATTGATGTCTATGGAAACCAGAGTGATTAGGCTATGTGAGTGTTTTGAAAAGAGTCAGATTGAATCATCTTGACAAATGATGTGTTTGAATGTGACCAAAGTGTAGGTAGAAAGTAAAAGGCATAAGCGCCCTTTTATTGACAAGGACCTAAATGACAGCATAGATAGGGGTTGTTAGAACCAAGAGCCCCATTTATGCGTTGCATCGTTGACCATGAGTTATGTTAGATCAGTAATCGAATCACTTTGACATTAAAGTGAGCTCGAAGTCCCTTGAGTAGGTGATATGATAGGAGGAAAGGGTAACCCGTTTTAGAGTATGGATAACTTTGCCCCTTTTTATAGGAGACCTTGAGACAACTACAAGTCAAGTCCATGACCCGATTTTTTTTAGAGCGGACTGACCAATGCAGGAAGTCCACATAGAGATGTCACTTGTTTGGTGGTCATTTGTGAAGCTGATCGATGCGGGAAGCTTCTAGGAAAGTGCTGTTTGTAGCAAGATTTAGTCATAGCCATCCTTTGAGGGAGTGGTCTATACTTTGCTTTATAGATTTAAGGGCTTTTGAATAGTTGTCCTTCAAGGGAGCAGTCTATTAGCTACAGTAATGATATTACAGTTGTCCTTCGAGGGAGCAGTCTGCTTTTTGATTTGATTTTGTAACCTTGGATATTTTGACATCTTGATTTATTTTTGACAGAATATTGAGTCATAGACAAGACTTATAGAAGGTTACATTCAAAAGAGAGAAAATGAGAAACTAAAAGGAATGGTCAAGGGCTCCCTTTTATTAGGACGAAGCATCCATACGTCATAAAAGGGTTGTAGAGGATTTTGTTAAGGGAAAAAGGGTGGAATGGATTGAGGATTAAAAGGAGAAGGATTGCTCAAGGGATGATCTCAAGTTAAATGTCAAGTGGATGAGTACTCGACTAATAGTAGAATGGTCGTAGATGCAAAGCATTAAGGGGCTCAGGGTCTGGTCAGCCTTCAAGAGAAGACAAACGATAAGTCCCTGATCCATACTTGTGCGTGATGATATAAGGTCCAAGCCAATTAGGGGTAAATTTGCCTCATTTACTCTGTTCCATATTGGTCACATGTTGGTTCTCTTTGAGGACGAGGTCTCTGATATTGAAATCTCGTTCTCTCAGAGTTTTGTTATAGGCGCATTTGATACGATTTTGATAGACATGGAGATGATTGAGGGCAGCAAGATGACGTTCGTCGAGTAACTCAAGTTGAGCTAATCAATCTTGACGAAAGTCATCATTAGAAAGAATGTCATGGAGTGAAATGTGAAGAGACGAGATCTGTACTTTGAGAGGTAAGACAGCCTCTATTCCGTACACAAGAGAGAAAGGGGTAGCACCCATAGAGGTTCGGATGCTAGTGCGGTAGGCCCACAAAGCAAAGGGTATTTGAACGTGCCAATCCCTTCCAGTGTCGTTGACTACCTTCATGAGAATTTTAGTTAGGACTTTATTAGAAGCCTCAGCCTGCCCATTTACTTGTGGGTAGTAAGGCGAAGAAAAGTTGAGTTTGATGCCAAATGAGTCGCAAAGTTTTTGGATGGTCTTATTTTTAAAGGACTTGCCATTGTCAGTGATGATTTTGTGAGGTACACCGAAATGACAGATGATGTGGGTGTTGATGAAGTCAACAATCTTGTCAGCTTTTGTGGAGACAAGAGGAATAGCTTCCACCCATTTAATGAAATACTCAGTGGCCGTGATGATGGATTGATGATGAAGAGACGAATGAGGGTTAATCTCGCCAATGAGATCTAAGCCCCATTGTGAAAAAGGCTAGAAATCTTGAGTGACTTGTAAGGCGTGACTAGGGAGATGAAGCAAGTTAGCATGCTACTAACACTTGATGCAATGCCAAACATAATCACTATAGTCTCGATGAAGAGTGGGCCAATAATAAACCAGGCGAAGGATGCACTTGGCAATTGAGTTACCACTGAAGTGTCCACCACATATCCCATCATGGGCTTGTTTAACAGCATGAGAAGCTTTAGTGGAGTTTAAACAGTGAAGAAGAAGACCGTCAAAACCTCTTTTATAGAGAAGCCCCCTAGCATGGTATAGCGAGCAGTGCACTTGATGAAAGCCCGCCGCGCATTGCTAGAGAGGTTGGGAGGAATGATAGAATGAGCCAAGTAGTCCTCAAGTTGTTTATACCATACATCTTATGAACTAGAGTCTATGGTGTGGATGAGATTGATGTTAGTGGAAATGTATGAAGGCAATGGCACACGATGTACCATGACATAAATTCTTGATGAGGATGATGAAGAAGAAGGAATATGCGAGGTGAGGGAAGCCATGGTGTCAGCAAACTTATTCGTCAATCGAGGAACAGTCTGCAATAAGTGATGGTCGAAAGATGCTAGAAGAGTGTCAACACGGTGCTTGTACCTTTGTAAAATTTCATTTTTACAAAGATATGAACCATTGATTTTATTGATGACAAGTTGTGAGTCATCGAAGATGTTGATGGTCTTGATGTTTAAAGAAAAGGCAGTTTGAAGTCCCAAAATTAAGGCTTCGTATTCGGCCATATTATTGGTACATTCAAAGTCGAGTTTAAAAGATAGGGGCATGTGTTCACCTTCATGTGGAATGAGGATGACCCCTGCACCCCCACTGAGTTGACATTTAGAGCCATCGAAGAACATCATCATTTGGTAGAATGTGTCATCAGTCGAGAGAGTGGCGATAGATTCATCGGGAAACTCGCACTGAGAGGGTTGATTGTCGAGAAGAGGGGCATCCTCTAGTTGGTCAGTGATTGTTTGCCCTTTTATAGATTTTTACTGGATAAATTCTAAGTCAAATTCAGCAAGAAGCATGAGCCAACGAGCCATACGCTGGTTTTGATATGGTTTAAAATGCATGTATTTAAGGGGATCAGTGTGAGTGACGACAAAGGTTTTGTGATTGAGAAGATAGTGATGGAGCTTGGTAGTGGCAAAGACTAATGCGAAACAGAGTTTCTCGGTATGAGTATACCGAGTTTCATAGTTGACAAGTGTTTGGCTTATGTAGTTGACTGCTTGGTCATGGTGTTGCTCGTCTCGGTGCGTGATCATGGCACCTAATGAATGATTGGTTGCTGAGATGTAGAGGTAGAAGGGTTGGTCGTCTTTTGGTGGAATAAGGACTGGTGGAGAGACCAAATAGCATTTGAGGGCTTTAAAAGCATCTTGGTAATCTTTATCCCATTTAAAGGAGACATCCTTCTTGAGGAGGTGATGAAAGGGTTGGCAACGGTCAGAAAGCTGTGAAATGAAATAATGGATGGATTGGAGCTTCCCTTGTAGACTGCGAAGTTGCTTGAGATTAGTTAAAGGTGGCATTTCGAGGATAGCTTGGATTTTGGTAAGATCTATCTCGATGCCATGAAGAGAGATAATGAATCCCAAGAGCTTTCCTGAGAGGACCCCAAAGACACATTTCTTGGGGTTAAGACAGACCTGGTACTGAAGAAGGTGAGAAAAGATGATTTTGAGGATAGGCAAATGGTCACGATGAAGCTTAGACTTGCCAAGCAGGTCATCTACATAGTCCTCCATGATTTTATGGAGGAGATCGTGAAAGATGTAAGTCATGGCACGCTGATATGTGGCACCTACATTTTTCAAATCAAAAGGCATGACTCGATAGCAAAAAGTTCCCCATGGTGTAATGAAGGTGGTTTTGTGTTGATCTTCCAGTGCAATCAAGATTTGGTTATATCCTGAAAATCCATCCATGAGTGATAATATCTCATGGCCAGCTGTAAGATCAACAAGTTGGTCAATGTTTGGAAGAGGAAAGTCATCCTTGGGACAAGCTAGGTTAAGGTCACGATAGTCTGTGTAGATCCAGATCCCCCCAGTCACCTTGGTGACAGGAATGATGTTAGAGACCCACTGCAGATAATCGATGGGTTGGATGAAGGAGACAGAAAGAAGGCACTGAAGCTCTTCTTTGACAAGAAGTGCAACATGAGGATGTATTTTGCGAAGCTTTTACCTAATAGGCTTAGCCTCTGGGTTTGTGACAATGTTATGAGTGGCAATGTTAGGGTCGATACCAGGCATATCAGCGTAGGTCCAGGCAAAGGCTTTGCGATTGTCTGAGAGAAATGTGGTATAGTCGATTTGCTCCTGAGTGTCTAAAGACTAACCAATCTTTAAGACATGAGGAACATCAGAAGATGAAAGGTTAATGTCAATGGTTGATTCATTTAACATAACCTGTGTTTCAAAAGGGAGGGAGCACTGAATGAAAGAATCATCGGCACCCATATAGGTAAGAATGGCATCATCATCTATGTAGTGGATAGTGTTGATGGCTACCGATTCATCATCTATCATGCTAGGATAAACGAGAGGGAGAGACTTGGGAACCCTGTTGAGCTGATAGGTTAGGGGTTCTAAGCGGATGGTGTTTATGCAAAAAAAAACTAGGAGGGATGGAAACCACCGACTCCGTAGGTGAGGATGGAAGAATAGGTGAGTCTGGAAGAGATTGGTCGATGGTTGGTTCAGGGCAAAGGTTTGTGGAAGCCTCAGTGGGTTCTTGGAAACCCAGTCCATACCGTTTCTTGGCATTATCGTCATTGGGTGGTTCGATAGGCCAATGGGAGCCTTGTTCGTAACGTCCAAAGCCAAAACCCTTCCATGCACACCTATAAAGGTAGGTATGTGCAAAGGTGGGGTTGCCAAGAAAGGAGAAATCAGATGTGAATATTTGAGGTGAGGAGGAAGGATTTGATTTAGTAGGAGCTTGATCCAGCCCCCATAGACGAGATTGGTTCGAAGGCTAGGAGGACCATAAGGAATGACCATTCTAATCCGACAGTCATAGCTTGGGTTTTGATGAAGCTATCCATACTCTTGAGGAGTTTGGAACATGTCTAGAGTAAGTAGGCGATATTCCCCCAGTGAAAGTCTTTGGAAGATATCATCCATGGGGTCCTTGGTTGTTAATTGAGAAGATGATGTGGTGGCAACCGCTGTTTGTGTACTAGTTGATGCTTCTACAGATGGAGACAATGTTTGGGTTGATGCCTTGAGTGGGATAAGAATGTCATTTGGGTGATAGGTTGTGTTACAAGTCTTAAAAGGGGATGGGTCGGTAGGAATGACATGGACTTGTTTGTCGTGTTCAAATTTGACACAACGGTGAAGTGTTGAAGGGACGCAAGCCATGGCGCGGATCCAGGGTCATCCTAATAACATGTTATATTGGAATTCTCCCTCAATGATGTAGAAGAGCTCCAAGATTATGCGTGGACCAATGCAGATATGGAGGACAATAGTGCCAATAGTGTTAGCGGTGGTGTCATTAAAGGATCTAAGGATTGCATTGGTTTTCGATACGCAATTCTTGGGAAGAGCCAATTGATCAAAGGCGTGGGTGTAAATGATATTAATGCTGGTGCCCCCATCGATCATAACTCATTTAATACGGGTTTGATCAACATAGGCTGTGATGAAAAGGGTAGCGTCTTGATCTTCCAAGGTAGAGGTAGGAATTTTAGAATCACTGAAAGTGATAGAGGCGACAGGGGATAAAGAATGGACTAGGGCAGCGAGTGGTTGAGGGTCTTTAGGTTGGACTTCCACTGCCTGTAGGGCTTTGATTAGAGCTTGGCAATGTTAGGGGGAGCTTTGGATAAGGTCATATAGGGTCATCTTCACAGGCGTTTGGTGAAGTTGTTTTATCATAGATTCTTTAATTGCCTCTGAAGAAGGGGGTTGGGATACACCTAAGATGGAGGTCTTGGGTTTCGGTGGTTGAGGTGCTTGGACAAAAAGATAGGTCTAAGGAATAGCAGCTTTTTCTTTCACCTTGTCCTTTTGTGACCTAGTGGTTATATGGATAGCATTGATTTCAAAGATAGGAGGTGAAGAAGGGGTCATGGCCTGTTGGTGAGATGTTGATGTGGTTGAAGAGGTTGGATGGGAAGGTGTTGAGGGTTGGTCAAGAGTGTCCTCAAGGAGAAGAGTGTCTTTCTCCATATAGTAGCAAACGACTACCTTGAGGGCACAGTAAGCCTTGGTATCGTGTCCTAGCGTACGGTGGTATAAACAAATCTTCGTATCATCGAACCAAGAAGGTTTTGACTTGAGGGGTTAGAATGGCTTGATAGAAGGAAGGGTAATGCTAGAAGTCTACAAAAGTTGGCATAATATCAAAGCATATGAACCTACTAAGGGGTCCATGCTTGTTGATGCATGACGCGCTGGTGATTTTTGCTTGGGGGATGTTGAAGAAGGTTTCCATACCACCTTTTGGTTTGATAGTGTGGTGACAGGTGGAGACGGTACTTTCTTTGTGAGAGGTACCACCTTCGTAGGAGAGGGTAGGCTGGAGGTAGGTAAAGGAAGCAAAGGAGGCAACTAGTTTTGATTGAGGGTTGGAGTAGGGAGCATTTCGATTAGGGTAGAAGGATGAGGACCTAAAATGGAGGGTAATGTTGATGGTGGAAGAGGGGTTCGCTTCTGCGGTCTGGCAGTCTTCTTTGACTTGGTTGGAATACTACTTTTGGTCGAGGTCTGGTCTAAGTCCACCTTCACTTACGGGTGAGTGAGGGTAGAAACAGGATGAATGTCGAGTGACTTGATTGGTTTAGATTGGGTAGATGTAGGTTTAGAAGTGGGAGTTTGGTCTTTGTTGGGAGTCTTGGGAGATTCTGCCTTGGGAGGATTGGCAGCATGAGACGAGAGGGCACGGGAATGTTGAATAACTTTAAGACGCTCCCAAAATCCTTGATGCTCCACTTTCTTTGATGGGAGAAGTTTGATTTTCTCCACTAGTTGGGAAAATGGTTGAGAGGATGTTAGATGAGGTTTGGATTCTTAAGAAGACGTGTTAGGTGTGGCAGTAGTTTCGGACCCAAGATGTGTGGGAGTTATAACTAGATTGTCATTGATTGAAGAAGATGGAGAGTCAAGTTCTTCTCTTGGTGGAGAAGGAACTGGAGAGTGTGACTCCTCAAGTGGGTAAAGGGCAAGGATTATGGTGCCCTCCACTTGCGGTCGAGGAGTAGGTAAGGTCAGGTCCTCCATAGGTAGAAGAAAGGAGGATGGTGAGACTGGTGGTGCCGGTAAAGTTGAGGCATCCTCCAAGATGAGAGAGGTTAACAGAAAACTAACTGGAGAAAGAGGTTCATCCCCATGTGATGAACTGGTAGATGGACTAACCTCTTGAGATTGGTTGGGGATGAAGGGGGAGACCGTATTGACCGTTTGAATGTCATGTTCATGAGTGTTGTCAATCAAGGTCTAGATATTATTTTGGGTTGGTGGATGATTGGGGAATGGTTGCTTGAAGATATCGATGCCCTAATTAGGAGGTGCATTGGGATTATCTAGAACGAGCTCACCCTTTTCAAGCATGTCTTGGATTATGTTTTTAAAGGTTTTACAGTTTCTCGTGTCATGACCTTTGACACGATGGTAATTTCAGAAGTCATTTTCCCTATACCACGCAGGGATGGCGCGTGAGGGATCAAATTGTGGTGGTGGTCGAATCTGGGGGAGGTTGAGAATCCCCTGTTTAACAAGTTTTTCTAGTATAGACGCGTATGATTCTCCAAGAGGAGTATACTATCATTGTACGTATCTCTGCTAGAATTGATGGGTGACGCTCTGAGATGTGGATGGCTCAGGTTGATTGGTTGAAGAGGATGAAGGTCTAACAACCACAACGTTAGCTGAAGCTTGACTTAGGATTATATGATGAAGGTTTGGAAGAAGAAGAGTCATTGGTCTTAGAGTTGGGATTCTTGCTTCGCAACTTGAATTTATTCTCCTTGATGGCACGTAATTCAAGTTTACGGGCCATCGTGAAGGCTTTGTCGAAGGTGTGGAAGGTCTAAACCCGTAAGGTGGAAGAAATATGTTTGGCGCAAGCTCAGGAGAATAGTTTAATAAGTTCAGGTTGAGGTAAGGAAAAGGAGAGTTGATTGATGAGGCCTCTCTAGCGAGCAACGAAGTCAGCTATTGATTCATCCTCGAATTGGTGGATAGTGTAAAGGTCTGTGATTGAGACCTTCTTGGTGATGTTAATGGAGAAGTGATCAAGAAAGAGCTGGGCTAGCTGTGTAAAGGTGAAGAGGGAATGGCTGGAGATAGAGCTATACCAGTCAAGCGCAACACCAAAAAGAGACATAGGAAATGTGTGCAAGAGCAATGCATCATCATGGGCAATAAGGTAACAGGCATGTCTGAATGCTCGTAAGTGCTGCTGTGGGTCTTCCTTGCTTTGAAAGCGAGAAAATTTGGGAAGCTCCCACTAGTTGGGGTATGGTCTAATTGGAACAGAAGGATGAATGGGCTCATTGTAAATTTGCTTGTATGAGAGAGCATTGCGTGAGCTAGAAACAGAGGTCTCTAAGCTAGACATCTTATCCATCAGCATTTTGATGATATCTACTGATGGATTGGTGGGTGGAGCGGCCCCTAGATTATAAGGCACTTGAAAGATATTGGGAGGGGCATATGATGTGGTTGGTTGCTTAGACGCAACATATGGGTAGCTAGTTATTGGAGCGAAAGTTGGAGCCAAGGGCACTTGTGTTATGGGGTTGGTAGGCACTAGTTGGATAGGGGCTGTCAAGGATGGTTGAGGAGTAGCTACGCTTATTGACGGGTAAACAGTTACTCTTGTGTTGATAGGTGCAAGAGTAGGGGGGATAGAGACTAGTAGGTTTTGGAAAGGTGTGGGGTTTGGTTGAGTATTTTGAGGTTAAGGGAGTACTAGAACCCCCATGGAGGTAGGTTTAGATGGAGTCGCTACGTTTTGAAGGTAAGACACGGTTGGGTTATTGGTGGAGGTGTTGACTTGATTGTCTAGTGGCTGAATTGTAGGTGCTGTTGATGTGATTCTTGTCTCGACTAAGGAAGTCGGCATCCCATAGACTGGGTTACCTAGGGAGTCTCACGTTTGGCTATGCACGAGATAGTGTTATAAGGCTTTGACGTTAAGGTCCAAGAATCGTGCAAAATCTTGGTCCCCTTCTAGGACAATAGGAGTCTGAGGTGGGGTTGGGCGAGTAGGAGTTCTTTTAGTCTCTGAGTGGAACTCCATTATAGGACTTGTTATGGATGGTGAAGGTGGAAGCGGTTGTTGACTAGCGTGGTCAAGAAGGGCCTTGGTTTGACTGCATGTCAAAACCATTCAAGTCAAGAAAGGGCCAAGTTTTAGAAAACTGTATTTTTTCAATCTTAAAAAACCAGAATGAATGTTTAGACAGCTAGAAAGTTGGATTTTAAGCTTGCTATTTTTGGAAAAAAGAAAATGGACAGTGACCGACGTCGGTAAAAAAAACTGATGTCGGTGATGAAGGCTGTCGATGTCAGTGAGATAGCCGATGCCGGTGCAGAAAAGTTGCCGACGTCGGTTACAGGACCGATGTCGGTTACTGTGTTTTCCAGAAGATCAGAAAAAAAGTTTTTGGAAATGAATAAGACGTCCTTACCAACTAAAAAAATAGATAAAAATAGAAAATAAGATGAGAACAGGCAGATCCTAGCGTTAAATCTCTAGAAACAATTTTATTAAGATCGTGTGGCTTATGCCTTAATGTGATGTTTGAGGAAGTTGGATGTTAGAAGGGTCCTAGAATAGGTAATCTAAAAATGGTTTGAGGTATGTTTAGGTGCTCAAAAGTCTGTGTTAGGTTCCATACATGGCCTGGTGCTAAGGAGCAAGCTCCCCTCACTTCACGATTCCAGTGGTTAGCTGGTCTCACTTAGCCAAAATATACATTCCCTATAGTTTAGACTCTGCCAGAGAATAGAGTGGGCTTTCTCCTTGGTGGTGAAATCCATGTAGGATCACCGAGATGGGTAAGGTATCCATTGGGTGATGAAATCCCAGTCGGGCCTTGTCTCAAGTGAGTTTGATGTTTAATTTAGTGCACGTGGTCTGGTTGTGTAACATCAAGTGATCTACGATTTATTCAATATGTGGTTTACTAATTACTAAGTATGGATTAAGAAATGCAAGAAAGCAGGAAATGGAATGCAGTATATTTTAAAGCCCCAAATCAAAATGTTAAGTTGAAATGAAAACAAGTTTGAGAAAGGGTTGAAGAAAATGATTTTTTGACTAGTCTAGAAATGCAAGAAAAGAAAGAAAAAGTTATTTTTATTCCTGCTTATGATGTATTTTAGAAAAGAAGAAAGAGGTGAAGAGGGAGAAACTTAATGCACCTAAATGAACAAAGAGGGAAAGGAACCCAAGGAAGGCCCTAAGGGTCCCACCGGGCGTGCCAGAATGTTTCTATGCAATTTCACTTTCACATTCAAAGGAGAGAAAATGAGAAACTAAAAGGAATGGTCAAGGCTTGTATGTACCTAGATATAGTCTGTGCACCATAATCCAGACATTGTGAGAACTCTTCTTTTGCTGTGGAGGAATGACACCTAAAAGAGATAGACACTAAAAACACGAAGAATGTTAGTTGATAAGAGGGTGGATTTCCAAGCAAAAAGCTTGGTCCTAGAAGCGCTAAGGCTTCTTGGAGGATGACAATCCACTGTTTAAGACAGAATATGATGGAGACAGAAAAGAGAAATAATGAAAGATGTGAAAAGAAAGAACTAAAAACAAATGCGTACCTGATAAGCTACAATCTGCTAAACACAGTCACCAATGTCGGTGATATTGCTGGCATCGGTCAGGGAGGTCACCGACGACAGTTAGACTACCGACGTCGGTAGGGGAAGTAGACAAGGTCAGTCAGGGCAATTGGCCAGGGATGGGTTACAGGTCTAGTTTCTGGTCTGCAGAATGGATTTGGTCTCGTCTGAGGGTCTATGAGGGATTCAGAAGGACTGTTTGGGATCTAAGGGACTGAAAATCTTGTCAGGAAAAGGAGTGAGAAATAGGAAAAAGGTTTTTCAGCGTTTCTATAGAGCAATTTAGTCAGGTTGATTAGATGGGTCTTAAGATGGTCTGTAGGTCTCTGATAACTTATGCTGGGTTGATTGGACAGAGGGTGTTGCCTAAAGAGAGACTAAGGGAGTGTCAGAGGCAAAGAAAAAGGAATAAGGGGTGAGAGAAGGCTTTTTAGCCTCTCCGAGAAGAACAAGGAAGGTTGGGTCAAGGATGCTTGGAATAGACAGAAGACAGAATACTAATATATTTGAAATGATATTTAGAATGAAAAAAGTACAAATACTTAGCTGTGATATGAATTGGCAAATGTGCAGAAGCTGTGTTTCGGTTGTTGCTGGTGATGGAGATATCGTGTAGTCCCTGTGCAAAATGTCTGATGCAAGACCTCAGTGCCTAGAAAGTGCTGCCAAGAATGCTGATCCTTGCAAGAACACCAAGAAGCCCAGAACACTAAAAAGCAAAAGCACGAGAACTTTGTTTCGCCGGAAGAGGGTTCGAGAGTCGTGATTAGCTTCAAAGATTAGCCGATTTGTGATTGGGATCGTCAAAGGGTCAGAAAATTTGGTTAAGTATAACCGACGTCAGCGATTCTGCTAGCGTCAACCGACATTTGACTGACGTCGACGGGTGTAGAACAGGCAAAAAGAGCCACCAAGCCCGTTTTTCATCTGCCAAGTGCACTATCCATTGGAGAATGTCAAAAGTTCGGCTAAATACGCACGAGAGTTGGTTAGGCAGTTAGAGAGAAGTAAGAATAGGTCTTGGGTGAGTCATAGGATGGGAATTAGTCTAAGGCGAGGTGTCCTAGGCGACGTGTCAAAGGAGGGGGGTTAATTCAAAATAAGTTTATTATTTTAAATTAGTAATTGCATGTTTTAGGAATGGGTTAGGAATGGACCAAGGGGGAAGGTGACCAAGGGTTAGACACTATTTAGGTGTCTACAATTATTTTTGGATCACCTACTTTAGTGCACATGTAATTTTAAAAGTCAGTCTTCACTCATGTTTTTATTGAAGCTATTATGATGCATTTGATATGTGTGATCACCATCTACTTAAAAATAGTTATCTAAAGGACACTCAAATATTATTATGTATCACATTATTCAAAATAATGGTGAAATTTATGTGGATATGTGTGTTATTCTACTACTTATTGATGAGGTTATTGTACATTTATGCACCATATCTAGTCAATATTCCATGTAGTTATGTATTTTTAACTTATTTTACATGGGTACCTAATATTGACAAGTTTTTTGGACACATATACATGAGGTTTTTCCTTACTCACTTTTTCTAAATTTATTTTATGGGGAAGGGTGTTAATATCTATTGCATTATTCATATTTGTAATATTACTTAAACTAGTGTAGATTAGTTCATTTTATCCTTTTATAAAATTAGATATTGAAGGAGAGTGTTAGTGTATATTAGGACATATAATTTTTTACAATCTAATATGCACTTATATACATACTATTTGTGTATGATACTATATTTATGTGCACATCACCATCCCTAATTTATTTATAAGTCACTTATAAATACTATAATATTTAGGAATTATCCTCAAAATTGGGTTATTCTACTTAAATCAATATTCCTAAAGATAGATATTCCTTCCTATCATAAACATCTTTATTTATCTATATAAGAATCTAGAGGGTACAAAATAAAGAAAGTTATCTAAGTTATTCTATATTTTATTTTCCATGTGAGGAGCAAAGTTTTCCCTCCTATAGATTTGAACTTAATGTATTGGTAGTTGAAATACCTTAATAATAATATTTGTGTCAATATTTTATTTATATGTTCCATAGGTATGGACACATAATTGTGGGTGATAGTCTTAAGGTTACTCTTTCATATATCCTAAAACCTATACTTGATCCACATATCATGGGCCCTTCACCATACTTTAAAATTTTAAATGAATAGATTCAACTTATTTTTATGCTTAAAAAAATTAACATTATAATTATGGAGGGTAACTATACCAAATAAATCAAATCCCTAAATTTTAGCCAAGGAGAAGCAACATGATGTAATTATTGAGATGGTGCATGAATTAAATTACTATGTATTTAAACTTAATCACATACCATTTAAAATATTTTAATTCCTATTATATTGTATGCTAATAATATCCAATTCTTAATCACTTATATGACATGGATTTTCCACTAAAATGTCCATTGAACTCACTATCATGAAGCTATTACAATGCTATAATGGATTCTTCACCTCAAATGCATATATAAATGATTTCCCATCAAAAGATATTTTGAAAATAATTTCTCCAATGATGACATATATAACAACATATATTTATATATTTATATATTTATTTTATCATTTCTTGAAAGTTGATGAGGGAAAATCTCATCTAATAAAAAATTATAGATATCTACAGTTCATTATGAGTTATATGTACCACACACAATAGAAAATACATCCAATTCATCTATATCTATTACCACTATAGATAATTGTTGTAACAATCTAATATTCAATATAGTATGATTCTTTTTAGTATTTATAGGATCAAGGGAACAAACATCAGCCATAGTATCTAGGTGAAAATTATTTCTTCTAGGAATGTTACCAAATTACAATCATCAAATTGGTCAATAAAAATAATCACTAAACCAATATTGATGGAATTATATATATATATATATATATATATATATATATATATATATATATATATATATATATATATAGAGAGAGAGAGAGAGAGAGAGAGAGAGAGAGAGAGAGAGATTTGTCACTTGATTAATAAATTTTTTAGAATCACTATATAATTTGATAGAGTTAACATTTAAGGCAAGTTTGTCCTAAAGTATTAGAATTAAATACTCATAGTATACTATGTTATTTGTACATGAAAAGATCAATCGATATGGTAATGTCATAGTTTATTAGTGATGACGAAAGATTTAACCATTTTTGTGATATAAATGTAAGATAAAATTCCATGAGTAATATGACCTACTTATCTATATGTATAGATAGTTAAGGCTTAGAAATCACATAGTTTATATGCAAATTCATTGTGATTACTTGAATCTACGTATGACATATGTAGTGTCTATGTTTTTGCATGGATGAAATAATAACTACTGAGGCATGATGTAGATATGCGAGTAACAAAGGTCGATCAAGAATAAATGGAATCATAATTTGGAAGATTAGATAAATATTATTTAATTTCAATAAAATAATTTTTAAACTGATTATCCCATTTAAACTTAGTGTCCCTATATAAAAGTAATGCATGTTATTGGGTTTTATCAATTAGGTGGGTAATAAGCCCTCTAATGGCTTGGAGTTATCCTTGTAACCTTAAAAGTTAATTAAAACCTTTAGGAAGAGGCATGTCAATAATAGATTTTAATTTTTTAGGATCAAAATCAAAACCTATTTGAGAAATAATGGAACAAATATACTTATAGATTTAATTTTAAATACATATTTCTTAGGATTTAATTACACATTGTATTCCCTTAATCATTCAAATATTTTCCTTAAATCCCTTAGATGGTTTTCAATCTTCTTAGATTTTTCTAAGATGTTATCAACATAATCCTCTAATTTTTTTTTTTTTTCTTAAACTCAAGCTTTACAAGGTCCTGAAAACCATAGTTTAGTACAGTAAAAGTAATGAGGCAAAAGGAAACAAGGCCTAGATGGCTTGAAATACATAAAAATTTAAGAAAAACTTATAAAAATGAGAACTAGAACAAACTAACCACACATAACAATCTACTAAATTTCCTCAAATTGATTTTCCTTCCTATTACTACCTACCAATTTCTTTTCACTAATGCTTGCCATTTCTCTCATTTTCATCCTCTAGCCTCCCACTGTGGTTTTGTTATGTCCCATCATGCCTCTAATATTTTTCACCAAACCTTTGTCTTACTTAATGTTGTGATCCCTCATGGTTTTGGTTCTTACCTCCTTAACTTTGGGCGTACCCTCAGTCATATCCCTACCTATCACCTATTATTCCCTAGTCCTCTCCCTCAAGTTGTCAATCTCTTGTTTGAGTTTGTTTTATTGATCTATATAAGAAACCATCCATCTACCCAGTCTTTGAAATTTTTTATGGAGATTTGATATTTTTTTCCTGATGCACTTTGGAATTTTGGTGGGGTCCTCATCCCTCCAAAATTAATCTACATTGAGTTCATGAGGTTTAAAATTGGGGTTATATATATCCTATAGAAACTAAAGGATCATGTTGATCTTCTTACTAGGGTTTTATATGGGGGAGAAGGGTGACAAAACTTTCTCTTTTCCTTCTTCCCACCCTCTCATGGAGTTGGGCATGTGGAAGAGGAGGTGTCACTTATTCTACCCTCCATAGTGAGGCCCTTAATAGAGATTTTATCTATTCTACTTTCCATCAAGTGGATTTATTGACTTCTTGCAAATGTTGAACATTTAGTGAGAACAAGGATTATCCCTTGATGGATAATATAAACAAAGGGTCTTTCCTGAAAGGTTATAAATTTTTATTTGAGAGACATGACCAAAAATTATGGCAGGCTAATATTATGGCCTTTGAAGTGATTTCATATATGTAATCATAATCTTCTTACTTATCATATATGTAATCATGGAATATATATGTAATTTCCATTTGATAAGATACACATACATTTAAGATTTAAACACATGAAAACACAAAAATATGTACCCCAATGAGTTGTGAATGAAATTTTATTTTAATCAGTAGGATTTATCATGATTTAATTCTAACAAAAAAAATCATACATAAATGAAATTATCTCATACCCAAATAAAAAAAAATATCATATCAATATTGGGCAATGATAAATCATCATTGGGATATGATTTATTTAGGTATCACAAGTCCATTCAAAACTTGATGCCCCCATTGAATTGAGAAATTGTGATAATAACCTAAATCTGATCCAAATAATCAATAGGCCATATGAGACCACTGTCAAATAACTTTTGGATTTAGTAACTAACCAATAAATAAATTTTAGGATGCATAATTTTATTTTTTAATTTATTGGTTTAGCATAATTATAGACCTCTAAATTACTAACCATAATTGATAGATCAATACTAGACACCTTGGTATAAGGCCAAGAAAACAAATCAAGAAAGTCCTGCATTTTTTATATATGTTCTTATTTTTATTTATGATTCATGAATGTACCTAACTATGAAATATTAAGATCTTATTTTTTTATAATAACTTAATTAATTTCTCTCTTCTTTTAACATTCTAGATTGATCTTCAACATATGATGTAATGGGTATGGAATTGAAACCATCTAATGGAATGTTTTCATGTATAAGTGATCATTTATATTATCCAAAATATGCATGATTTATTAAGTTGAATGGTATTCCTATGATGGTAAGTAGGTAAATCCTCACGTGCTTCCAAATATTTTTGAAGGGATTAATTGTTAGATAAAGTGTTAATAAGTGTAATATCTAGGGAAGTTATCTCATTAGTCAATTTAGGAATTATAATCCACAAGGCCATGATAGTATTTTCATCTTGTGAATTATTTTCCTTAGATTTGGATCAATGAGTATGAAAAATGTTTTATTTCATAGTAATTTCATTATTATGAGAATTTAGATACCTATGATTTATTTTAAAAGGTAAATATTTTATTCGATAATCCTCACTATATATAATACCCATTTTACATTGATGACAAGTTAGAATGATAGGATCCACAATACATTACAGATGTTTACCTAAAAAAGTTACTATTATATCCCATTTTTCATATAATTTCAATCCAAATTCATATTTTTCTAAAGCAGTTTGAACTAAACTAGGAGAATATTTTGGATTATTAGTATTGAAAAAAAATGTCCACTATAAGAATTTTACCATTATCATCTTAAGATGGTGTATTGATAAGAATCAATGATTTAACTTGTCTTCCATAAAATTTGAAGTTAAGATAATGTTTAATAATAGAAAAGGTATGCATGACATTTCTATATTCGCCTTAGTTAATTGAAGTAATTTTTAAGCTTTGATAATTATTTATCTATACTATCAAGTTGAATGCCACTATCCTCTTGAGTTTTAATTATTTCTCCCCATTTGAATGTTGTTAGTTTTTATATTGGAATGATTTTTTCAATTTAATAATAAATGGTTGTGGTGTATTGAGATGTAGAATGATTCTCTCTATGGGTTCTACCATTTTTAAAAACTGAAAAGAAACATCATCCACAAGAAAAATATATATGAATCCTTACTAAATTTCTTTTAAGAATTTATGTAATATAGATGGGACTACATGTGTGGAATGATTCCATGTCCTACCATGTAAAATACTATATCTCACATCACTTGATATCAATTGCCATTATTTAGATATAGTTTTTGGTCCAATAATTATGTTTAATGTATTTAATCCAAGAGACTTTCTTGGTTAATTGTCCAAGAATTTTATAGTTATGCAGATACTAAATCTGATTTATATAGCATTTTTGTCTTGTACACATTGAAAATCCCTATCATTGTTGTACCCTTAATTTTTAAGACTTTCCTAATGCCAAAAGGATCATGTTCACTATCTATTTATGCCTAATTTATTATCTCTTATTTTGAACAATGCTATTTTGATGACCTAGGTGTTATATACTATTCAAAATGATAAAAAAAAATGATTTTTATGCTTCATTTTAACTATTTTTTAACTTCTTGGACACTTTCATCTTAGTACGATTCATGCATCGATGCAGGTGTCTAGATTCCAACAAAGTGTCTAACACCCAAAAGTCATCAAATTTTAAAAATTAATGTGTCCAAATGTTTGACCTATGTGCTTTAGCATGATAATAATAATAATAATAATAATAATAATAAGAATAATAATAATAATAATAATAATAATAATAATAATAATAATAGTAATAATAATAGTAATAATAATAATAGTAATAATAATAAAAATAATAATAATAATAATAATAATAATAATAATAATAATAATAATAATAATAATAATAATAATAATAATAATAATAATATAATAATAATCCTCATTCATTCCTCACTTGGTAATCACCTAGTGATAACTTATAGAGATATCAAATGAGCATTTAATTGTGAATTCAAGTGAACAAAACTACCATGCTCTTTTTCATTTCAATATCATTCATATGATTAGTCATATTTCTAGTCTGAAGCACTAAAGATATAGTCCATGAGCCATATTTTTCAAGTTTTAAGATATTTAATTGTATGTATTTGTTTATCATGATATTACACCCTTATGCACTGAAAAGATAACACATAAGGGAAAGCTACATTCGTGTAAGGCCTTATTTAGAGTAGTGGATATATAGGCAGTGCCATTGAAAAAGGGGTCCTTGGGGTCAGCTCAACACTATGAGCCCACTAACCCATTTTTACCATAATCACTCCAAGGAACAAAAAATAGGATGTGTTAATTTTACAAAGAGTGACAAATTATGTGAGTTATTTGAAGACATCAGAATAAATGTGACATAATACCCAAAAGGATCCATTTGGTTGCATTCAAGTCCAGTTAATAATCTATACTAAACACCTACATCTAAGTTAGATAGTTGTGTAGAGGTAGAAGTCCAAGTTTGATGCAAGAATATGAGGCCATAGAGTGCATAAATATACAATATAATGACTATTCTAGGATAATAATCTAGTATACTTATAGCTTCTTCTTTCCCAAATCTTAATGTGCACAATAAGCTAAGTACCATTGTTTCTAATTTATTACTATCTTAACAAATAGTTGTACTTTTTATTTTTGACATATCTCAGTATTTCAATTCATAATAATTTTATCTAAGTTTTAAAATTAATTATCCTACTATCGACTTGATTATCACCCTTGTGTTTGATATTTTCTATATTTTTAATGTAGATTCCCTTATATCAAAATTTGGATTAAGCATTTCCTATTTCCTATATTTTCTATATTTTTAATGTGGATTCCCTTATCACCCTTATGCTTAATATTTTCTATATTTTCTATTTCCCTGGGCTTTCAATAAGCCATGGTTTTATATTATTGTAATTTTTAATTTATCACTTATATTAATTTTTATGAGACCTAGGTATATCCATATATTAGGTGATGTGCCTATTAAACACATTGAGTTTCCTCTCTTGCTACTTACGATGTATCAAACTGAGGAAATGTATAATCCTATGGACCATGATAATCCTAATGTTGAGAATGAATAATATACTAATGATATTATCATAGAATATGATTCTAATAATGAAAACCATGAATTGAATGAAAAAATGAACATGAGAAAATAGAACAAGAGAAAGTGCAATATATTACAATGTTTGAAGAGTGTGCTTGTCATAATCCTGATGACATTGATGATATCATCAAAACCATATTGGAAACCAAAAAATAAATATGCATAACTAAAAGATCCCTCACCTTGGATACTTCATTGATTCATACATCTAGTAGTGATAGGGGTTATGTTTTTAAACTATTATTCCCCAAGGACAAAGATATTATGTCTACACCTACAATGGGGCTACTCAATGCTTCAACCCAAACACTAGTTTAAATGCCTATATTTACTCAAACCATGTTTAAATTCTATTTGGTGACTACTCAACATTTTAATCTAAAACCTAATGGGTTTACCATGCAAAATCTCCTCCATGTTATAAATAATTTGGAGGATAAGGTTACAAATATTAAATAAAAGGATTTAAAGTCCCCTCATGCCATTGATTCACAATATGTGTTACATAATAACCAATTATTTTTATTTCACCTAGGTTCACATTTTATGATTTCAAGGGTGATTCTAAACAACATCTCAGATCTTTCTATGTGGCATGTCTTGATTGTGTCTCCAATGATAAAATTTGACCAAATTATTTACAAAGATCCTTAAGGAATGTGTTCTTAATTTTTTTTATGACTTTCCAATCCAATCATTAAAAACATTAAAATCTCTTTCAAATTAGTTTTTGGCACACTTTTATATCAACATTAATGAAAATGTATCATATACCCAAAGTGAAAAGATCAAACAAGGAACCAATAAACCTATCAATGCATATGCATTAAGGTATAAGATGATGTTGGCCAAAATTACAAATCCAAAGGTAGATAAAGAGCTTAAATACATATTCAAGAAAATTTTGACTACCACATTACATTAGTCTATTATTGTCAAAAGGTTCAAATATTTTGATGACTTATGCCATATTATTCGATCTCGTGAAATGAAAATTATCTCATTGAAAAATATTATGTATAAAATACACCAAATAAATACAATACCAAGTTTAATATCAAACCAAGCTACAAAGTAAAACCTAAAGAACATAGAAAGGAAAAAAATCACTATAGTTAACTCAATGTCACAATAACCTAATCAAATTTTCTTATCTAATGCACCTCATAGATAATCTATATTATTACCTAAGTCTCTAGCTTCTTTACTTATGGGTATTATGGAGTGTCACCTTGTATCTCCCCCTCCCCCTATGGAGGTTGATATGAGTTGACCTCTATAGAAGGGATATGAAGCAAATGCTTAATTTTACTATCACCAAGGCCATGGGCATTCTATGAACATATGATTTACCTTGAATCATAAGATACAAGACCTTTTCAATGACAAAAAGATTACATTTGATGATCCTTAAAATAAATTAGGTTCACAACCTTGTGATCACCAGAATTAGAAAATATTTAAAAATATTTTACAAGATCATTATAATAAATATCTAGAGGTGAAAATGGTATATGACTCACATCCTCCTCTATCACATTATAGAAACCAATTATATGGGATTATTGGTACTTATACACAAAATATACATTATCTGGTTTAGATACCTATTTAATTGGATGAAATTGAGATTTTAAATGATGACTCAGATATTCATTCCTTATTTATTATATCATACCTTGATAAATGACCTATACATAATGTTATTATCAATAATGGTGTTAGAGAAAATGTTTACACCATGACATTAATTACACATTTAGGATATTCACATAATTATTTACATCCTTTAGCCAAATAAGTGAAATCATTTGATGGAACATCACAAAAAGTTATTGGTGAAATTGACTTACCTTTACAAGTGGGTCTATCACATGTGGTTATCACATTTTGATTTATACTATATACATGAGTCTTTGATATGTTATTGGGATAACCTTGGATATATATACTCTATGAAATATAGTATACAGTGCATGGGTATGTTAAATACATTCATAAAAATAGGGTAATCATAATCTATATAATTACATATGAACATCCACTTTAACAAGATAATTTTATACCCAAGGGGTAAGTGCACAAAGTTTGTGAATAATTCCATGAACATTTACCATAATTTGTATGCATTATTTAAATCTAGGCTTAGAAATATTAAACCTAAATGTGTCCATGTTAATGCATATGCATTTTGTTAAATGTTAAGTAGTAGTTTACATTTATATTGTTATATTTATCTTCCTTATACTTAAAAATTATTTAAGTAAATATAATAAATTATGGTCACTCTATATTTTATAGATTTGGTCTCACAACTGCACACCTTATGATGTGGAATATGTTTTTTCAAAATCCAATATAATTAGTGCTTAGGTATTTTTAGGGTCTCATTATTGAGCCTAGTTATTTTACAGCATAAATTTTGTAGTTTATGTCCATTTTTGGTATACACATAGTCATTTTCAAGGTTTTTACCCATCAAATTGCTTCCTAAAATTTCTAGGAGTCCCAGGATTATCAAAATTAAAGCTTACAAATAACTCACTTTTAAATCAAGCCAAATTTGTGATTGGGTAAACAAATGTCCTATTAATGACTTGCACACATTAAATCACCAATTTTTGTTAATTTCACTTACTCATCATCCTTCCCTCATCCTTAATCACTTCCTCTTCATCCCTCATAACCCATACTAACACTCTACTCATTATTCATTCTCCCTAATCACTCCCTTATTGAAACTCACCATATTTCATCATATCTAATCACTCCATATTTCCCAATCACTCATTCATTGACCCTTACTATCCCTCATCATCCCTAATCATGATTTATTCATCCCTCATTATCCCTAGTCATTCCTTACTTATCCCTCATCATCACTAATCACCCTATCATTAACCATCATCATACCTCATCATATTCATTCACTCCCTCATTATCCCTAATCACTCCCTCATTAACCCTCTGCATCCCTCATCATCCCTAATCACTCCCTCATTAACCCTTACCATCCCTCATCATCCCTAATAATCATTTCTTCATCCCTCATCATCCCTAATCACTCCCTCTTAGTCCTTCATCATCCCTAATCACACCCTTATTAACCATCACCATCTATCATAGTATCTAATCACTCCCTCATTATCCCTCACCATCCATCATCATCCCTAATAACTACTTCATAATCCATCTTAATCCTTAATCACTTCTTCCTCCTCCCACATCATATTAATCACTCCCTCATTAACCCTCACCATCCCTCATCATCTTAATTACTTACTCATCACTCCTACACTGAACCTCACCATCCTTAATCATCCATAATCACTATTTCATCATTCTTAATCATCCCTAATCACTCCTTCATCATCCATAATTTCTCATGATCATTCCTTCATTTAACCTAACCACTTCTTCATTGACCCTCACCATCCCTAATCATCCCTAATAACTCTATAATCCTCCCTAATCCCTCCATTATTTAACTTAACCATCCCTCAACATCTTTAATGATTATCTCATCATTTATACTTAATCCATCTTTGTCCCTACTCATCTTCAATCAATTTCTTGAATACCTTGATGTTGGGTGTAATAACTTCTCACTTTTGATTGATTAGATTATATTCCAATTTTATAATTTACTCACTCAAATAACACCCAAATAAATTACTATTTAACTCATCCTCTTTCACTCAAATAAGGAACTCCAAGATATTATCTAATTATCTAGTGGGATTAGAATATCTGTATGCTAATCTATACCTATACCTTAGAGAAAGTATGTATCTAGATCCCTAGACTAGAATAAATAGGTAGGAAATTGAGCAAAATGTAAGATAAAATTATATTAATTACATATATATACTGGGATTTGGTCATATAAGAATCCCAATCCTAGAGTTGAGAATCTAAATTTATATCTATATAGATAGGGGTGATTGGAGACTAGTTGAGAATTCCAATCCCAACCCCTTATTTAATTATATATCCATAATATATCCATAGTAGACTAGATTTATTTTTAAATAAATAGATGGTCACCAATATGGTAGAGTGTGTTATAATTCGATAGTTGATAGATTGTTTTTCTAAACCTAAATTGATCCTTACCCAACCCAATCTATACCAAACATGATTCATCAATGGAATGAATGGCATATTCCTTAATCTAGTGTATCGATTAGGGGCCACTTAGATCTTGGGCATGGCTTGGTGGACCCTAAAGTCTAAACTGTGACCTTATCATACTCTGATTATTCCCTTGCCCCTAATATAGTTTATTAAAGGATAGAATAGGAACGGGGACCTAATTATAGATATATAGGGGTATCATTCCAAAGACCCTACCCTAAGCTTACACTTTACCTACTGATTAAGGTAATGGAATATTTCCTTACCTCTTTCATGTATACCAAGGAGTAAGGTAAAGGAATATTGCCTTTTTTATGTCTAACTTTTCTTTAGCTAATAACATATCAAAGGATTATTTAATTCTCAATGGATAACAAGGGAGTAAGGCACAACTATCAAGGGAAGTTTAACTTTTGGTATCTAGATTTATTTTTATTCTTAATTAAGTCATGTCTATCAAGGTAAGCTTACTACTTGATATATAACTCTTTCTTACCCTTCCTACTTAATTATGCCAAGCCCAATAAGGTAATTAAATCTTCATTAATGATATATAGATTTATTCTTGTCATACCTACTTTCCATTTATAGAATAAATTATTAGCTATCAATAGATTATTGATTCCCAATATATACCTTACATATATGCTTCCATACCTACTTACATATGCCCTACCTACTTATCTTTTGTTTTTGGAAAGGTAAGGTTGCTTCCTAATATATATAATGAGAAATGAAGTTTTGAATCATGTTACATGAATAATATATTTATACCATTGAGTATGCACTACCTAATTTACCTACTTGAGTATGCCATGCCTATTTTAGCTACATGACTATACCGTACCTAATTGAATATGTGATCCATAACTTGATCTTGAGTATGCTCTAATTAAACACTCGAGCTATATCTTAATCCTAACTATGACCCACATACCTTTTTGTACTTGAGAATACCATACCTACCTATCCTTTTTTCCCTAATTAATTTAGTATGTCCCACCTACCTATACTTAAGTATGCCCTACCTACCTATCCTTTTTTCTATACCTACTTGAGTATTCCCTACCTTATAAAATACCCAAGCCATATATTGATCTTGAATATCCATATCTAATGCCAACTATATATATCTTACCTAACTATATATTTAATACTTGATACCTAATTGAATACCTAATGCATATCCTGAAAGGAGAGGGGGATTTATAACCTACTTAGTGAAAGGAGTGACTATGGATAATTTGGCATATGAAGAAATCCATTACACCGACAATAAATGTATTGGAGGGAGTGATTAGGGATAATAAGGGAAAATGAAATAGTGATAAGGGATGATGAGGGATGATGAATATAATAGAATATGAGATTATATATCAAGGAGTAGGTAACTACTAATATAGGGATATAGAGATATAAGTGGTCAATTAATTGCCTTGGTATTCCAACTAGAACTAGATATAGATATTCAATCAATCCCTATCTATCAATCAAATCCCAATCACTCATAGCATGTCCATCTATCTCAATCAATACACTCCCCATCCCCATCCCCGTATAGATAAAGGAAAGGAAAGGAAAGGGGATGGAGAGGCTGAAAATAAATCCTCATAGATGGTCAATACCAATCCATTCCAATAATTAGGATCCTCATCCCCATCTAGATAATCTAAAGGAAAGAGGAGGACATAGCCCAATTGAGAATGTGAAGTTGATTGTCTAGTCTTATCTCTTGTGTCCAAATCAATAGGCTACCCATCTTAATCCACATTTAGATAAAGGAAAGGAAATGAAAGGGAGGGGGACCAATAAATAATCTTATATTATATAATTCATAAGAGTGTAAGTTCCAATATCTATATATGGGTATAATAAAAGGAAAGGTCCTCTATATAATTTACTTCCCTCATTATGGAATTTTTGTTCTAGGTCTACATGGCCCATATAACAATTATTTGTTCTCTAGGGTTCACTCTATAAAATGAATGGAAACCACTAGAGAAGAGATCCCAAGATTCATTGATCCCCATATTATAAGACTTAACCATAGACCCTGACCAATATTTATTAACCCTAGATTAGAATGGCATTGGGTTAATAGTTGTCTAGGTTCTCAGCCCTGTGAGAGGACTGAAGGAGCACTATCAACCTTGGACCTGAAGGAAATATAATTTGATCAAACATGCACATTAACCCAAATAGTGGAGATAATTACATAAAGGTCTTGAAGGGGATAGGGGGAGGAGGAATAGCTTACCATAATGACCAGACTAATATGCCCCCTCTTCATTTTAAGGAAGAAGGGACATAAAGAGTTGATTTTAAATGGATATATCATGGGGGAGAAGGGATTAATAAGCACCTACCCATACCTTAATATTTAATACCTAATACCCTAGTCACCTCTTGTCTATAGACTAGGCCCAACCATCTGGATACAAGTTGTGAAGGCATTATCCCCTCTAAAATATTACACTTAACAGACTAGAGTTCTACCCTACTCATCTAGTTCAAGTCGGCCTGACTAGGACTAGTGCTGTAACTAGGTTTAGATGGATAGGCATGGTCAGATAGATCAGCATGGTTAGTTTACACAAATAAATACTCTATATGGATTATCTGGGGAACTAGATAATTAAATTAGACTCTAATTAAATTAGAGATAGATATATCATGTATATAATAAAATTTGAGATGATATATGGAGGAGTAGGTCACTAATAGTATAGGGATATAGGGGTATAAACTATATCATTTATAGGAATTTGAGTGTGGCTAATGACACCTAACCCATGGGTCCCTCCTGCTTGCTCTCATAGCCCTCCTAAATATCTTTCACTGATTCTTAGCCATCTGTATCCTTCCAAGACCTCATTCTAGCTGATCTAGACTACTCTTTCCATGAAAAATTGACACCTTAGGCCCTATTAGCTAAGGATAATAGTGGCTAACTTAGACTATAGCATCAATGCCACTAGTGTCTACTTTTGGTGATCCTATCCAAGTGCATTTTTATCCCTAATGTTCAATTCCTTATGGTTCCCCATCCTTTTCCTTATCGACCTAATGTGAGCACATTCAACCCATGACCTATAGATTCCTATAAAATCCCATTCAAAGATCATTTGGAAAGAGTTGGAAATAATCACCAAGCAAGCAAGAATAAAAGTAAGACTACTCAAGTAATCTTCCCTATTCTTTGCATATATCCAACCAATACACTTACAATCTTATTCAAATATTTACTCAAGTCCCTATCCACCTCAAGCACATCTAGTTTAGCATTTTTCATAATCATACACACTATTTTACAAAGCACATCAAGTAAGATAACTACATATGGATTGATCCCAATTCAAAGTATTGGTATGTAGGTAGCATGGCCACACAAGCGGTATGGATATATGTTTAGTGAATCTTACATACAAAAACCCCTCCTCTTTCTCAAAATTGATCAAATCACAATGGAATTTACTATTCAAAGACAAAATATAGTCTATAAGGAGTTCTACAAATATCTAAAAATATAAAATTCATAGGCAAGGTCACATAGACATAGCAAACAAAACCCAAAAAGCTCACATCTCCTGGATAGTAGTGGTAGAGATGGACTAGAATGCCAATGCCACTAGTGTCCTATTTTTGCACTCTTGTCCAATCATAAAAAATATATATATCCTAATTTGTGACACTATCCAAGTCTTCCCCAGTGAATTTCAAACCCTACAATAATCATCTCAGTCATTTTCTAGCTAAGTCTTATTTTTTATCCTTTATTTACTATTTTTAGAAAGGTTAAAATAGCAATCAAATTTATAAAAATTAGTGCCTTAATTAGTGCATATTTATTTATTGATTTTATTCTTTAGACACTTTAACTAATTTAGGAATAATACATTAATATTACCAAAACTATTAAATCATTTGATGAACTCAACTTACTTCATTTGTGCATAAAACACTAAAAACCCTAGGGTAAATTTACTACTATTTTTTCCCTATATATGTTTGATTTTTTACCTACATAATAAAATCATAAATTAGCATTAATTATTAAAATTTTGTAGTAATTTTAAAATATTTTTCTCTTAAAACCTAGTTTCTCATAGTAGGTCTCGGTATTTTTCCTATATTTTAATGATTTTTTACTTACATATTTAAATTAGAAATTTGCATCATATTTTAAAATTACTTAGTAATTTTAAAATATTTTTATTCAAAATCCTAGTTGCATGTACTAGTTCCTATTTTCTTCTTGAGTTATCACCTTACATCTAAAATCAAATTTCAAAAATGGATCTCACTTATTTTCAAGTATTTCTTGGATTTTTAGCAAATAATAAGGAGACCATACTTGGTCCTATCATGTACATGAATGATGAAGTTTACCATATACTAATACAAAGCTTCATTCTTTGCTTTTCATGCCTATTATTCATAATATGGGATGATATTAAGAAATTCATTGTTAAACATAGTAAGATACCTCTCCTTCAAAGCAAAGTTTACTTGTCTTTACTACAAGGTTTCATCTCTTCTCTCTATCTTTCATATGGGAAAATTTTCTTGTTTATCATGCTAAACACATTATAAATGACATAGCACATGCCAAAGTTTCTTATTCATTCATACACAAATTTATGTTTTCTACCCTTGATTTCTATCTCTCATATGGAATGTTTTTCAAGTTTATCATGCTAAACACATTAAAAATGTCATAGCACATGCCAAAGTTTCTTATGAATTCATGCACAAATTTATGCTCTCTATCCCTTGTTTGCTATCTCTCATGAGGAATGTTATTTATAATCATATTTATATAAAACTCATAACTCAAACTACATGCATTTCATCCCATATACAAGGTTTCCTTACATACTTAAAGGATCCATTACATAAGCTAACAACCACCTATCAAGTTTCAATGTCATATCTTATGCACATGAAAGAATTTATTTCTTCTCCTCTCCCCCAAGAGGGTGATAGCTACATTCCCTCTAACTAGGTTTATGATATAACCCCTCTAAAAGGTGAGGAAACCTATAATATTATTCATAATTCATACATTCAACGTGTAGCTTCTTCAAATCCTTTTCAACATATGTGCTTACATGTTCAATTAGAAGCAACTAAGGTTTGCAATTGTAAGACTCTAAGGGATCAGATCACTAGTATGAGAAAGTTAACTTTAGATTTAAAAATGTAGAATAAAATATTACATAAAAAGATCACAACATTTAAGAATAAGATTATATATAATCCTTAAAGGTACCCTAGTGCTAATAATATATATGTACCTTCACCTAGTCAATTAGTTGCAAGCAATCTTACATATCAAAACAAGAAATCACAACAAAGTAACTATATAACTAGTGATTTAAAAAATCATTCAATGATCAAATAAGATTTCAAATGAGGTACTAAGGGAAATGATTAAATCTAAGTTGATCAAACTACCTCCTCTACATCTAGTGAGAAGATCCGAATATTATTGTGTGTGTCGTAGAATGCATGGGCATCACATAGATTCATGTTTGGCATTAAAAAATACAATAGATAATTGATAATGAGGATATTATAAAAGGTAAATTAGTCAATAACTACATAGAGACATAGGAACACATTCACAAAGGGTCAAATTTAGAAACAATACCAAAGTGGTTACCAAAGCATAACTCAGAACAACAAAAGGTTCAAAAAGAAAAATTAGAGAAAGAAATAGTACCACAAGCACAAGTAAAGCATGAAATATATTCAAATATAATTCTCCAAAATGAGGCTAAAATTTCAAAGTAGTGTGGGTTTGCTCAAAAATATGTAAAATAGTTTGATTTTCAAGGTCAACGGTTGGGCAAACATGCTCAATGCATCACTATTCCTATTCTAGTAGTTGATAATGTTTGTCACCAAGGTTTGAGATTTATTAAACATCCTAAGGCACATCATTCACAAACATAATTTATCAAAGGAAAAGATCTAGGTACAACAAAAGTCAACACTAGCATTCCATTGGTTCAAGATCAAGATGATAATGATGAGTGGAATAATACAAGTTATTATGGTTTCCAAGATACTGATAATGAATATGAATATCCAAAGTCATATTCATAGTCATTCCCTCTTGATTCATAATAATGAATGATTATTTTTTTGATACATGACACTATGATAGGGAGTCTCCCATGAAATTCATTAGTTAGTATCATTTCTTCTCAGTTTTGCTTATACATAGTTTCTTTCTGCTTAATTGTACATAAATTCCTAGATTTCTTGTATATAGTCTTTTCATGATTGATTGTACATAACCTATATATGAAAAATTAAAAAACATTTAAATATTTAAAAATATAAAAACATGCAAATAATTCAAAAATACCAAAAATATTTTTATTGTATGCATCATTTATGCTTTAAATTTCTACTATCATGATAGACTTACATTTACTATTCTATGCTATTGTTTGTTGATTTATCTATATTACCATGCTTCACTTGATCTTATTTGAGTGTGTGCAGTGACATCTAGATCCTTGATCACTTCAATCTACCCATTGAGGGGGTATCTTACTTTTACAGTGAAGACACACATCAATATACATACCTACTAGGGGCATCTTCTACATGACTACACCATCTAGGTTATGTCATTCCAGCACCACACACTCTAGTTATCATGTTGATGTACATTACTTAGTATGATTATATATATTAATCTATTGACACTCACTAGTATATATCACTTATGTATTTATTAGCATATACCTAATCTTATAGTAACATGTCCTACATATTTTAACTTCTTGCAATGATTAGTTAGATGTGATTGTGTTTCTATTTTTTACATGCTTGCCTTTCTTTCATTGCATAGATATATGTGATTTCATTTCTTAGTTCTAGTTTTGTCTCCTATATATTCCTTATGACATTTTCTAATGTCCTTTACTTATATTATTATGTATACCTTAGGACATTTGCCAATGTCCTTTGCTTGTCCTCTTCTATGTGATTGTGGATTCCATGCCAACCTTTCTTATTCCAATTATATGTGTATGTGGCATTTGAAAATGCCTTGTATGCTTGTTTTCTAGTTTGAGTGACATGTGTCGATGTCCCTTGTTTGCTTGGCCCCTTGGACACTCTTGTATTCTCCTTGATTCTTGCCTTGTGTGCTTGTTGCTTGATTTATTTTTGATTATTTGCAATGTCATGACCCACATCATGCATTATCTTGCTCTCTTGGATGCCATGATGGACATCGTACCTCAGCCTTCCTTGAAAACTATCAAATAACAACTAACTAGACTTCCAGTTCTAGTTTAGTATATTACACATGTTATTATATTATTATATTTACTAGGCATACCTCTATTGATCTAACAATCTCGTATTATAAACCATGTTACATCTTGAGATATCTTATTGATTATCATTGCTATATCATGTATCCTTGTATCATAACACACTTGTAGGGATCTTTCTTTTGAGGGAAGTCATTTTAGGGTCTTCATTCCTACCCTTAGAAGAGGGGGAAACAAACAAGAGTTTTGTCACATAGATTAGAGATTTTAATGGTCAAGAAAATAATTTTTAGAACACCCTCAACAATACCCAAACATCAAACTAGATAAAATAGACTAGATAGATAGTGAAATGTTAGAACATTCATCACATTTGGCCCAAGACAATATAACCAAGATTGGACTACTAGTGTTCATTTTTGGCATTCCTATCTAAATAATAAAAAAACTACACTTTTCAGAAGAAAGTAGAAAAGTAAGATAATCTATAGTTTTTCATAGTCAGACTAGTTCAAAATCAACAATTTTTAATACACTTTTGCTCAGAGAATCTAGA
>JARHVA010003633.1:60000-62500 GCA_037957365.1 Torreya grandis | reverse complement strand
GGAGTGATTAGGGATTAATAAGGATGAGGAAGAAGTTATTAGGGATTATGAGGGAAGATGGAGTGCTAGGGGATGATGAAAGTCATGAAGGAGTGATTAGAGATGATGAGGGATGGTGAGGGTCAATGAGGGAGTGATTATGGATAATGATGAATGATGAGAGAGTAATTAAGGGTGATGAGGGATGAGGAGGAAGTGATTAGGGATGAGGGAGGGATGATGAGGAAGTGAAACTAACATAAAGTGGTCAATTATGTGCATAGGTCATCAATGTAACCTATGTTTCCCACATTAGACCACTTTTTCTTAATTTCAAAGTGATTGGTTTGTAAAATTTAATTTTGACAAACTTTGGACTCTTAGAAATACTAGGAAAAAATATACAAGACAAAAAACTTAAAAATGACTATTTATACCAAAAATGGACATTAAATGTAAAAAATATGACCTAAAATACCTAGGTTTAATATTTAGACCCTAATAATACCTAAGTACCAACCAGATTGGATTTTGAAAAACTATCTTCCACATTGTAAGGCATACAACTATGAGACCAAATCTATCAGATGTAGAGTGACCATGATTTCTTATGTTTACTAAAATAAATGTAAAGTACAAGTTTACATTTATATTGTTACATTTATATTTTATACTTAACATTTATTTTAGTAAACCATTTTCCCCTTCCAATATATATTTTATGGATTTTTATACAATGTGAAGATAACACATACACATTATAATGTGTATGCATTCCTTTCACATTGCATGAAACAATATATATATATTTTTTACAATAATGTGAACTGAACACATATGCACTATAATGCATACACACTATCTTTATTTTGAATTAAAAAAACAAGATTTTTTGCTAAGAAATGGCTTGGATTTAGAAGCCAAAGGCTTGGGTTCCAAAGCCAAAGATGTGGATCTGTCAACATAGCTAAATCTAATATTTTTGGTAGAAAACAAAAAAAATTCAAATTCCATCATCAAATACACTATGAATTTCAACAATAAAACTAATAAAATTATTACCACAATGATGATCACAAGCTTCTCTTTCCAAATATATTATTTTTATAATTTTTTTACTATTTTAAGGTTTTAATCTACGTTTATTTCTAACTATAGTTTTTTTTAATCCACTACATGGCACACATATAAATGCTTATATATGCTTGTGTGATCCAAATGTAATATATATATATGATTACAAACTAGGCCTAATTTTGTATGCATTCAAAAAAATGTAGTTTTCATTTTTTTGGGGTAGTTAGGGGAGTCTTACAACCAACTCTCTATTTTTTAAATTAGTTTTAAAGATCTATTTAATTGTAAAATTAATTAAAAAAAATATTCATCAAAAAATTATAAAAATAAATATGTTACAAACTAGATGATCTTATCTAAAATTACACCAAATGATTTTAAACAATATTAAATGATGCTTAAAAAATGAAGGGCCACATTACTAGCTATCTACTCTATTTTCATAAAAAAATGGGAGTTCCTATTGAAATTTTAGATGTTTGACCTAGTTATACTTAACCATTTTTTTTAAAAAAATAGTGTTTTGAAAATTGGTCTCAAAATTCTATAATTCATGTTCTTACACCATCCTCAAATTTTGAGTGTATCCATCTCAAATTATCTATAAAAGTTTAGATTTCTCAATTTTCAAGAAAAACATGTCCATGGGTAGGCCCCTTTTTATCCCCCAACTTTGTGTACATATCCCAGGTAGTTAATTATCCAATCTAATAAGATTAATGTTCTATGAAAGGGTAATCAATAAGCATCTAGTACTTTAGCTACTGACATATCAGAGATACATAGTGGATTCTACATAATCCACATCTACCACACAACATATTCAGTTACCTAAGGCAACTAAACATGTTCCTATTAATGTTAATCCAATTAAATCACATAGCACTCAATGATGGGTTCCATGTACCTTTATTCCTTATATTATTTCTTGATGATCACAAAGTCTTATTATATACGAATATCATACCATAGATTTTATAGATAAAGATATGACACATATACATATTTCTTAAAAATACCACCAATTTGTTACAATAGGTTCCAAATGGGGAGAATCCTTTGAGCATTAATTATATGAGCTCATAGGCTAGTTTTTTCTTTTAAAATATTCCAAAAAAATTAAAAATTTAAAAAATATTCAATGACATTTGGCCTATGTTAGTAGATAACATATAATTTATTTTTATATACACATATGTTGCATGTATATTTTAATTTTGATGTAGGCACAACCAAGCACATGATATGTGTACCTAAATATGGTAGGTCTTCCCTCTAATCACATCATAAGTACATTGGGTGAATTTTCTTCTTTGATCATGATACAACCATTTTATATTATTCTATGATCACTTTTGATTATCATGTTTGAGATTATATACTTAAACATGCCTATATCTATGCTCATATCTTTCATACTATACATGATATTCTATGTACCTAA
>JARHVA010003633.1:0-55000 GCA_037957365.1 Torreya grandis | reverse complement strand
CCACACACACACACACACACACACACACACACACACACACACACACAATCATCATTCATTCTTCACCTATTAATCACCTAGAAATCATTTATAGAGATATCAAAGGAACATTTAATTTAAAATTCAAGTGAGCAAAGCTACCCTATTATTTCCTATTTCAATATTAGTCATAAGGTTAGTCATATTATAAATATGAAGTAATGGAGTAGTCTATGAGCCATATTTACCATGTTTCAAACAAAGCCATTATATATAATTTATTATCAAGATATTGTACCCTTGTGCACATAATCCGATATAGGCTAGAACTACATCAATCTGAGGCCCTATATAAAGTAGTGGCTATGTAGGGAAAGCCAATTGATAGAGGGTTCCTTGGAGTTAGCTCAACACCATGAGTCCACTAACCCATTTTTCTCACAACCACTCCAAGGATGAAGAGATAGGGTTCGATTATTTGACAAAGAATGATAGCCTATGCATGAGATCCAAAGACATAAAAAAAATGTGATAGAAAACCTAAACATCTCCAGTTGGTCATATCCAAATCCATCAATAATTTGTACTAGATACCTGTATCTAGGTTAGTCAACTACATCGACACAAAAGTCCAAGTTCAATGCAAGTGTCTAAGGACACAAAGAGAAAAATTACATAATCTAATGATTTTTCTAACATCCTAATCTAGTCCACTTCCAACCTATTATTTCATAGATATTCATGAGCATGGTAAACTAATTAAGTACCATTGTTTCTAAATTACTAAAATATCAATCAATAGTTGTACTTTATATTTTTCACATATCTTATTATTTTAATTCAAAATATTATTTATTTGAGTTTTTAAATTAATTGGCCTATTATAGATCTATTTATCACTTGTGTGCTTAAGATTTTCTATATTTCTAACCCTAGATCCCCATCTATCAGGGTTTGGGTTAAACAAGTTATATTGGAGTTTGTAAAAACTATTTTATATAAGGAAAAGTTTTATCCCTTTATTGTTGATAATAAATTGAATGTCTAAGGTTAAGTGTTGATCCATAATATCCTTGGGATTAAGACCTCCAATTCCAAAGAGATGAGTTTCTCATGATCAATCTAGCTTTTAAAAATAGAAGCAACTTATGCACATTTAATATCATGTAATAAAATAATATCATACAAGGCCTCATAACATATGTATTTATAGACATTATATATTGTATGAAATTCTAAGATAGACATTTTGGCATGAGTACTTCTAAATTTTATCTATGATATCATAATCCTTATTGGCATGCACTAGTTTTGGAGCTTGAGGAATGTTAGATAGGTGTTTTGGTTAATTTCGCCTTGAGGTTGAAAGGAAATAAGAAGGGTCATGACATTACATTCCCTACCCCTCTAGATTGGTATAACATCTACCTCATAATGAGGCATCATACATTTAACCACACAAGATATATGGTCAATGGGAACTAAAGAAAATGTATCAGTTGTGAGGGTATCAATAAATAAAGCATTATTATCACACACAAATGTATCATGCTTCACACCAAATGCTAACATTTTATAATATATACATGGAAAGAGAGATGTAATCATTGATAAGCATTTTCATAATAACCATTTCATCATATATAATGTTTTATGCAAAGGACACACAAGTCTTCGAAACACTAAACTAACAACATAAAACAAGATACATTTGAAAATCTGATCTATATATAGTAATATGACAAATGTAAATAATGATATTCTTATATGAAATGAAAGAGACAACTGAGAGCATTTTAGAATTGACAAGGAGTTTAAAAGCATATATCTAATTTATAACATAGATTCTAAAAGAGGTTGAAAGTATTGAAAATATGTCTTGTTGGAGATAATCCTCAGTGGATTAGTAAAATCATAGGTTTATTAATCATTATATTAAAATGTGAGTGTCAGTGTGTACGCGAGTTGGGATAAGAACTCATGATTAGAATAGGGATTAATGTAAACAAAGTGTTTCTTGGAGATGAGGTTTGAATCCACAATTGTAGGAGATCAAAGCCTAAATGTAATTCTATTTTGAATGATAATATTAAACTAATTTATTATTTTTATATAGTATCAGAGGAGAAAACATGGGGCAAAGACATTATTTAGTTTCTCCTTTATGTATAAAAGCAATTGCTAGTGTTTTTTTTTCATATGAAACCACTAGTTTTACAATAAGCGATGCACAAATAAGAGCGTTTAATAGAAACTAAGTTATATTTACAATAAATTAAGTACTTTCTGTCATTCGTGCGTCTTTGTTTCCATCCACTTTTTTCTCGTTTAAGTTCGTTCTTATTCCAAAAAATATGTATGGTCTTCTACCTTCTCATGTGAGTAGACATCCATGCACATACATATTTACGAATTTTTTGTCTGACTATTATCATTATAGTGCATTCACTCTCTGCTCCGATTGTATATTAAGGTTGGATCAATTAGTTTGTTCTTATCCTCAGTCAATTAGTTTAACAATTTGTTGCTAATGTTCAAGGATGGATCCAAATCATCGAAGGATTTCATAGCTTTCATGTGATTCTACGACCCTAAAAAATCTATGGTCAAATACATCCCATCATCTCAAAGTTATGCCAATTCAAATCCTGTCGCGGTGCCGCCTACTTCACAATCTGTCACTTCAATTCATATAGTTTGATCATAATTTTTGGATGCCAACCCTGTCAAACTGCCATATATCGACTATATGAACCCACGCAAGTCTTTTCTTAAACGCATTCTTTGTTTGAATTTGTGTGCCTTTGAAGTCAATACAACTGAGCATTCTAAGCTGTCGTCTCATGTACTCCTACAACCTTATATATGGTCTATGATGTTCATGCGTGACTCTCAATCAATTACGATTCAAGCCACATAATTCAAATATTTAAATGCAATAATATTCCATGCTTTAAAAAAAAAACAAACAAAACAAACATTTGTGATTCAGTATAGACGTTTTTATAGATAAAAGCTATTAGATGTTGGGAATTGTTTGATTATTGTATAATTTTAAAGTATAGTGGTGTTGTGTCTATCTTTTTATAGAGTTTAATAACAATGTCATTTTTTGGTTATTGTTTAGTGTTATAGTTTGTTTCATAGTATGTTATTGGAGTGCGAGTATTTTGATGTTAGGTAGTCAATAGTAGTTAATGAAAATTTTATATCTAGTTTTTTACTATTAGGTAGTATATGGTAAGTTTAAATATATATAGTATTTTGTCATTGATTAAGATAGAGTATTTGTTTAGAGTCAAGGTCTTTTCTCCAAATCATGTCATTTAAAATATACTAGTTATGTCATCATTAAAAAAATCAATGGAACCATTTTTTATTGTAAGGATGATTTTTTTGGTGAACCCATTATTTAGTTAATTTTGACAATCTATTCTTGAGGGTGAAGGGAGTGAATAGGGGGAGCGGTAGATGAATGAATTTTATGAATAAAAGTGATATGTAGTGGTATCAACTTAGCTATCTAAGCTAAGTCCATAATAGTCTAGAGGAGACAACAGAAAGATGTGATTTCCAATCTCGAGTGTGTCATTCATTATGACATCACTAATTATTGTAGTGATAAACATAAATTCCCCCAAAATAAAATAGAATTAAATAGTTATTTAGTGGTAGTGATGATATACAATCGATATAAATTATTAAAATTCTAAATCAAAAATACCAAAGGGAAGAATGGTTTCTAATGGTATTGGTGACTATTTTGTTTTTCAAGATCATATAGGAATGATCAAGTATTATGGCTGCAAATGCAAGGTTCAGTGAGGTCACAAGAACCCACTTAAGACATAAAGAGAAACCAGTCCTAATTTTTTCTATTTATTGATATGTTTGTATTTGTTCAATGATGATGTGTTCTCACAAAAAATGTTTTTTTAAACATTGGAGTGTTTCCCTATTGACCTATGTGGTGTATTAGTGATGAGGTGTTCTTATTTAAAATAAAAAGTTTAACAACTAATTGTGTCCATGTTTATGTTTGTGTAACTAGGCCATGACAAATCAATGAGAGTATTCCTATTCATGCATAGATGAATTGTGTGTAATTAGGCCATCACAAATATTTGAGTATGTCAATGTTCTTTCATGCATAATGTGTGTAGTGTAAATAGATATATATGTTCACATAGATCTAAAGTATGAATTCAAAGTGTATCCTAGTTCATACTTGGATTGGCGATGTGTTCCTATCTAGTAAGATGTGCATTGAAATACATGTTCATTTCAATTCACATGTAGTGTCTCATTTCTTTATGTTTTTATTAAGGTGGTGAATCTTGGAGATAATTCTAGTTTAGTTAATACAAACAAAGGTATATTAGTCATAATGTTAAAGTGTGAGTATGAGTGTGTATTTGAGTTGTGATAAAAACTCACTATTATAATGGAGAGTAGTTTAGATTGAATATTTTTTATAGATGAGTTTTTAATTCAAAAGCATATGATATCAAATCCTATATGTAATTATTTATTAAATGAATAAAATTGAATCAATTTATAATTTTTATAAATCCTATATTTGTGTTGAAGGGTATCTAAAAGGTAGACAATTATTTGAGATAATGACTAGAATTATACCATATTACACATGAAAGATAAATATAATAATACTTCTATAGTTGCATTCCTCTTGAAGATGGTCAACTTGTATTGATAGTGGTAGTGCAGATTTGATCAATCTAAATTTGTTTGAAACATTTTTATCTAAACATGATGTTTATAAACCTTTCTCAAATACCTAAATAGAAGCACATGGGTGCCATGATATTTTATCCTTCACTACATTAAATTCCACACTTTATAGTGCATTAAAAATTGGTGTTTTTTTAGAGACATGCCTTACTTAATTCCCAACCTACCTTAATTCTAGTGTTGAATTTTATAATGTAACACTTATACATATACACTTTAAATCCCATGTATAGTATTTAATAATTCCTTATTGATATGTGATATGATACACAAGATGAACTAGGGTGAGATCTATATGTTATTTCATGAATACAATATCCTTATTTTGGTATAAGTATGCAAAAAAGGAAACCAACATATGTGATATCTATATGTCATCCCTGTAAGGGTAAGATATTATGAATGTGTATCATTAAATGTAATAAGGTTTTTTTGTATATTAATACTTATCAAATCTAAATTATGATATTATTAGTGCAAAATAACACCATACATAAGTAATAAAACTAACATTTAGGCATACTAAATAATAGAAAACATGAGAGAGTAGGTCTAATGGGACCACAATTGACCCAACCAATACCCAAATATTAATAAAATAGTCCAATGAATATTACAATATTTTGAAAGTGATAAAGATGAAATAGTCCTTGGATTAAAAAACTAAACTAGCTACATGAAATCTAGGAGAATCATGAGGCATAAAAATGATAGATAAATAAATATTGAGTGATGAGTATAAACAAGGAAGGAAATAGGGGATTTGAAACAAAGGAAAATTCACTAATAAGAGCCTAATATGAACCAATGATCTATACATAAAAAAATACTACAATAACATCGTAATTATAAGTCTTCCATGAAAATTACATGTCTATATAATTCCCTAGTTTAATTTTTGTGAGTGCATGTACATTGAATTAAAAAATGTGGATACTATTTTTGTTTTGGTTTATTCAATACCTTATATTAGATCCTATCTCAAACAACATGCAAAAAATAAAACCCGCTTTCCTTGCTATTTACTTAAATGTTCCAACATCAACATCTCGAGTGTACCTACAATAAAATGTGAATGTTCACAAGTATATTAATGTCTTGATAATTTGATAATAATATAACCAAATGAAATATTTAAAATATATATATATATATATATATATATATATATATATATATATATATATATATATATATATATAATGAACGAATACACCTAGTGGTATGCGAGACATATTTCCATATCCAAAAATTGTGATACCTTTTGGGGCCTTAATTTCCCCTAAAAATTGGCGAAAAATATAAAAATTAGATCCTACTGATCATGAAGAGTGAGAAAACTTTCTTCTTATATAAATAAATAAATCTATTAAACTTTTTTATAACCTAATGATATATTTAAACTCTTGGCATCTTGCAACCACTAAACATCTTCTAATTGAATAATAAAATAAGTTGATTATCTACCTTGTTTTGAGTCGAGGGATGTTCTTACATATCACTCCTTTCAAAATAAAATATCACACAGATCATGTGCAACATATATTTAAAAAAAAGTTGAAATAAATGTTTAAAGCACATTTTTAACATAAATATGTAATCATAGAAAGATATCATTAAAGCTCATTGACAAACCAATACTTATATGCCAAGAAGAAGCAATACAAGTAATGGGATAAAATTTGAAGGAGAAATTAATATGCCTTGATGTAAGAATATGCCCAAACATGGACAATATATGGTAATGAATATATTAAATATAGTAAATTCTATTGAGACTAATATTTATGAAGGATGAAAGATAAAAAAAAACTCTGATAATATAAGAAATGCATAATTCTTAGAAAAATGGGAGCATCATTCCTACAATGGAAATGTATAAGTGATAAACATAGTAATACTATACCCCTGTATTGGTTAATGAAATAGGTGCACTAATGAGTTTCCCTAAATGTAGGAAATATAAAATAGATGAATATTAATAAATACAATACTATAAGACACATGTCAACATGAATATATAATAAAACCAAGCAGGAAAATTTTAAATAATATATATACACAAGGGTGAATAAGTAATAACCCGAGAAAAGATAAAAGTCATTGTGATAATCATAAAATCAAAGTAAAATAACTGAACAAAATGAAAAAAAATCATGAAAGAAAAAGAAAAATGACTTAAGTGTAAAATCAATACAAGTGCATGATATTCATTATAATTTTAAAATACTTACCTTCTAATGTATCTAAGTGATAGGCCACCTAACCAAGTAACTTGGTAATAAATAAGGGATATAGAAAATTAGATTTGGATTTTCCTTTATTTTATTTATCCACATTTCTATGTCCTTAATTTTATTTTAGTACTAAGTTTTCCACATTGAATTATCTTAATCTGACATTTTTATTATATTATTTATGATGGTGATTGTGATAAAATCTAAAGTGATCAATATCATGTGTATGTACTTTATCCAACATTTATAATTGATGTGATCTTTTTTCTCTATATTCATTATTCTCAATAATACCTTTAAGGGACAAATGAATAGAAGGAATCTCATGCTCTAAATGTAAAACTAATATAGAGCCATAGATAAGATAAAATGGTATAGCTATTGTAGCTATCATGCCACTTTTTGGTATGCCCATAAAGTGTATATGGTTTTATTATTATGATATTTACCCTATTTATAAGTATTTTTACTCAAAATATTCACAATTATTTTATTTTTACCATCAACTTCATCATCCCATTAAGAGTAATAAGGATTTTAAAATGTATATATAATATTATATTTAGCACAAAAATATTTGTCATATTATTTTTAAAATATGAAACATTAGCTATAATAATACAAGATGAAAGTCAAAACCAACAAATTTTGTTCATTAAAAATCTACAAATGTCTTTATCATGATATATTCTTAATGAATAGATTCAACCCATTTTGTAAATATTCAATAGTAATAATAATATATTTGTGCCTTTTGCAGATGGAGGGTTAATTTTTCAAATTAGATCAAATCCCTAATGGAAAATGGACAATGATAAATAATATGTTACAATTTATAAGGATAGGTTACAGTTATTCAAGAGGTAAATTTGTTAAATTACTACATCATTGTCATTTATCATAAACATTTGCATAGTCTTGACATTTATGGTCCATTGTAGGCAATTAATATCCCATTCAACAAACTTTATTTGGATTTTCCAATAAAATGTCCACCACACTCACTACCATTAACTTATTGTAATGTTATTTTATCTACTACATGCCTAAGGTATTTAATACATTTAATATCAAAATATCCCTTGAAAAGAGAATCTCTAATGATAACATATTTAATAGCATCCATTCAAGATTTCATATTATCATTTATTAAAATAAACGGTGGAATGATCTCATTTGATAATAAATCATAGATAAGCACATGCCATTTTGAGTTTTCTATATTAGCCGTTATTGGAAAATACATCCAAACCATCTATATCTAGTAATGCAATAGTTGACTATTGTAGTCATCTAGTAGAATAAATATCATGGTCATCTATACTATAAATAGGAATAAATGGAGCAACACTAGCCATAACATTGACATGATGATTATTTCCTCTAGGAATGTTTCCAACCTCAAACTCATCAAAGTGGGTGATCAAACTAATCACTAAATCAAGATATGGAGTTAATATTTCTTATTTTTTTATAGGCACTCATCATTTGACTAAGGACAAGTTGAAAATCACCATATAATATAATAGATTTAATATTTAACACACATGAAAAGTATAATATTATAAATAAATATTCATACTCTACTATGTTATTTGTACATGAAAATCTCAATCGATATGCTAATGGCATTGTCTTCCTTTGAGGATTTACTAATAAAATGTTGGATACAACACCTAATACACATTTATAACCATCAAAATAAATTTTCAAATATTTTTTTACATTGGTGAACAACATAAAATCATCATAAAAAGTGTCAACCATAGGATCATGGCCTAATAAGGGAGACACAACCAAGTGGTTAGCGATGACCAACCCTTTTTCCAATTTTTATAGTAAAAAATTAAGATATAATTCCATGACTCGAATTACCCACTTAGCTATGCATCTATAAAAATAATGCATAGAGATGATATAATTTTATGGATAAATCTTAGCAATAACATAAGCCTTAGTAACAAACATCCAATGTCTAAGTTTCAATATGAAAAACATAATATCCAAGCTTAAAAATTTCCATAAGTAATACATATTTTCATATTTAATAAATGTACAAATAATGTAATAAATAATATGTTCTTTATGATTATCTTCATATTTTTCAAGTAGGTCTCCCAAGGTGTGTTTGATGGTAGATATGTATATTAACAAAGGTTGATTAAGAATAACTAGCATCATAACTAGTGTATTAGTTAAATATTATTTGATTTCATCAAAATACTTTTGTAATTGTTCATCCAACTCAAACATAGTGCCTTTGCATAAAAATTATTGATTTTTATTAGCTAATTGACAAATAAACCATCTAATGACTTCCAAATTCTTCTTTGTAAAATATTAAGTTTTTTTGGTCTATTTTAGAGGAGGAGTATTAAAAATATATTTTACTTTCTTAGTATCAATATTGATACTTCACTTGAAATGATAAATCCCAAAATTTTACTAGATATAACACCAAATGCACATTTCTTAGGTTTTTACTTGACATTTTACTCTATAATATTTCAAATAGTTTTTTGTAAGTCTATAACATGATTTTCATTCTTATTCAAATTTAAAAAATATATCATCAACGTAATATTCTATAATATCCTACATTTAATCATGTAATACATGTTATATTCCTTTAATAAGTTGCACTGACATTTTGAAGACAAAAGAGCATGACATTATAAAAAAAATGTGCCTCAAGCATTTGTGAAGTCATATTTATGTTGATCACCAATATTTATTTTCATTTGATTATAATCAAAAAATACATCCATAAAAGAGATAATAGTACACCCAACTATAGAATAAAGGATCATATTAATATTTTTAAAAGTAAAATCATCCTTGAGAATGCTTTTTTTAAGTTTCTAAATTTTTTGAAAGTATTAATACCCCTATTTGGTTTAGCAATAGAGATAATGTTATAAATCCAAGGTGAACAATCAATAGATTTTATGAAACCATCATGCAATAAATTTTGGATTTTTTATTTGATAAATAAATCAACTTTAGGATACATCTTTCTAATCTTTTGCTTGACTTTCTTAACATCAAGATGAAAAATAATATTAAGAACCACTATTGATAAAACTACGGATTTATGATTGACAGGGAGAATTAGAAGTAAATACATGATTTTTGACTCACTATATTCTAAAAAAGGCTAAATGTGTTGAAACGAAGGCCTTGGAATATTGTAAAAGAGCATCTATAAAGAAAAAATGATCAAATATTGACCACAATTAGAATGCACAACAATTAAAAAACTAAAAAAATGCATTGATAAAAATAATCCTCCAAAAATAAATCAACCTATTTTGGTAGAGGTTATACATGTATAAAAAATATGAAACTTTTAAAAAACCTTCATCAAAAAATTATGTCAAAAAAATATCTCTTAGGTATATGGATAGATATAAACATATGGGAAAATATTTTCTCCTTCACTAGTGATCAATTCCAAGGGCATAATAAATTGGTGTTTTATTTCAGGGGTATGCCTCAATAAATCCCCATAATGAATTTGAACAAGTCCAAAAGTTTGGAAAGTAGCATACATGCATACAAAAATATATTTGCCTATACATGATTTTGCCATACCTTATCATTGTGATATGATAAGTAAGATGAAATGAGGGTGAAATATTTATGATTTTCCATAAATGAAATATTATATTTTCCATAAAAGTATGAAAAAAATAAATAAATAGATGTGATATCTATATTCAATCATTGTAAACCTAAGATATAATAAATTTGTGTCCTTACATGGATTAGGGTGCATATATATAATTCAAAAATGATCTTATTTACACATAATACAACCACATAGGAGTAATAAAACTAACAATTAGGCACAATAAAATATGGAAAATATGTTAGATAAAGCCCAATTGACCAAAAGTGACATAAACTCTATCATAATATCATGATATTATATATAAAACTATCATTTTATATTAATAGTGGTCAAGATGAAATAAACCTTGAAATGAGGATCTAAAAGTGTTGTAAGACATTTGGATGAATCTTGAGGTAGATAAATTATAGATAATGAAACATTTAGGACTAAATAAATATAATGGAAGGTAATATAGGAATACATAGAAAGGAAAATGTTTGAATAAGTTATTATTATAAACCAAATATCCATATATATGAAATCATGATAACAACATTGAAATTATAGGACATGCACCAAAATTAGGTGTATACAACTAATAACATAAAAAATAGGAACCCTGAATTCAACTAATATATATCATATAAATAATTTTAATATATGAATTTTTTTTTATACCAATTACGATAGGTAATAGGAAATTAAATATACATAATCTATAAAGGGAATAAATACTAATGTTTATAAAATCCAACGTGGTGTATCCAAGCATAATACTAATAATAGGACACAACAAGGAAGGGGTTATAAAAACATTATAGAAATAAATACGAACTAATTTAATCAAGATCAATTCTTAAAGTGGAAGATAACACAAAACCCTAGGTTTTGGTGGTCAAAATATCACAAAGTGGATAAGGTCAAGAGATATTATGCTAAACTAGTAAAATAGGGATAAACTGCACAATGTGATATATTTGATATAAAAACATTTAAAAAATAAATAAATACCTATAATGATTGGAGAATATATGAATGGAAGTAATTATAATGATTGATAATTTAAAAAGGGTATTTTACAAATGTGTACTTTATTTTAAAATCATTAGTATCTTAGAAACGATAGTAAATAATGGGAAATAATTCTTGAGATGGTTAAGAGGAGAATCCAAAAAGATGACCAAGCTCTATTAATATGAATATTATCATATTTATTAGATAGTGACACTCTAGTATCATAATTTTTTGAGATTGAAAGTATGTCTAAAAAGTGGTAGGGTTATACCAATAATGGTTTCACAACTTGAAAGAATTTTAAAACTCTTTTTTAGTGAGTGTTATCAAAAACCTCTTCTAAATTTATGAATATATGTGAGATTGCCATAGTTATTTTTACATTTATCAAACTTTAATCCACTCCAAGAGACCTTAAAATAATATAGAAATGTTGATGTTGGTTCTAGAGGACTGCCTTAGTTAGTCCCATGTTTTACTACAAGTAGTAAACTATAATTCATGTGATTCAAAAAGTATATCCATTTATATGATAGTCCCAAATCTTATCAATATGTATGAGAAGCATATAAGTAGTTGATTCTATATGTTATTTCACTAATCCTTATTTTTTCATAAGAATGCAATAATAACACTTTAATAAATAGAATTGCATTAAAAACTAGAGTATGAAAAATACTTAAATGTGATATTTTTAATTACTTGAGCATACAATGTTGTCTCTTTGTTGTGAAATAGGTGATTTTGTATATATAGACTTATCAAAATCAAATCAATCTCTTATTAGCCACTAAATCAACCTTATGTAAGTAGAAAAACTAACAAGTAGAGAAAAATAAAATATGGAAAAAGGGAATTAAGGACCCACAATTGACATGATCACTATTGAATGTTTTGAAAATGGTTAGAACATTATCAAATTACTTTGATAATGTTCAAAATGACAAAAAATATTAAAATAAAGACCTAATCAACTACAGGAATATCTGGGGGGATTCCAATGTACAAAAATGATATATCAGAATGTATTTAGGAGTGAGTGGTGATAATTAAAGGATATGGAATGCTCACCATAAATGAAAATGTGATAATAACAAATGATTTTGATCTAATGATCCATATATATCAAAATATGACAACACTTTAACTATAGTACATGAACCATATTTAGGTGTTTATACCTTTAAATTTCAATAGATGGATTATTAATTAAAATATACATGTATTTTTATATCAAATGATTTTCATAAATTCATAAATGGACTCATGTGATTATATAATTCTTGGATTGATATTATGACCTTATTGTCACACAATATGACAAACAAAAGGTAGGAAAGCTAAAAAATGTGGCACAAATAACCAAATAGATTATAAGGGGTCAACTAATCCATTAAAAATGATGAATATGATTGTATTTCTATAATTCTAGTTAGACAAAGATCTTATTTATATGCTTCTTGTTAGACTAGGATCATGGTGGTACTTTTCTAGATAAAAACACCAAAAACCCCTATAATAGTTTTTTAGAAATTCTAGGGTTATACTAAGGAAAAAAATCATTTTAAATATATTTTAGGAATTACAAATTGAATGATGATATTATAATCACTGGTCAAGGATGCACAATAAATGGTGTTGCAAAAGAAATAAAATCATGGAAGGAAAAATGGACCCATAATATAAGGTAAAAGTTATAATAAGATCCTAATATGAATCAATGACCCAAAAGAATATAAGCACACTATAACCATAGAAAATAACTTGTCATGTATAAAAATTGTGCATATACATAACACATCACTTTAATTTGTTTGAACACATACATATTGAATTAAAAAATAAAGTGTTCATGTAAGGGATTGAATAAATTGAAAAAACCCATCTAATAATTTATGAAACTAATATCAAATAAAATAAAAGAATTAAATTTAAAAGGATAAGAGAGGTTACTTTATCATAAATTCTAGTTCATGTTACCTATAAAATAAAACTCTCTTCTCTTCACAATATGCACTAGCATCATGACTGCGACTATTAGAGATCCATTAAAATATTGAAATGAACATCCATGATCATGTGTTTGGATTATTAAAACTTCAATTATCCACAAAAATAAGAAATTTATTTCAATTAGATCAATGTATACATGAATTAACAATCAAGGAGTAGATGAAACTACTGATTTAAAGTAAAACTTAGGAACAAATACAACTAGTTGTGTGTGAAATATGAAGGTGAATTGTTATAATATGTATAATATCATAATTTGTATTTTTATGATACTAAATTAAATGGTATTTTAACTCTTTATTGTGTTCCTCAAAATTTATAATAATGTTTTGTAACTCTCTGGTGAACACCTACAATTTAGGAAAAAGTGTATTATAACTCTTTCTGTTGTGCCTTGTAACACCATTAACTATTGTGTATCATAATGTAACTTAATATAAATTAATATGATCATATGCCTCAATTTTCAGTGTGGGATTTAACTATGCATCACACATATTATAAGAAATGGATCATGCAACCATTTTAAAAATATTAAATCATAAGATGAAATCATCATCACAGAACATTTATAACACATTTTGGTATAATTATATAAAATTATCATCTTCAAAGCACATGTTTAGTAAGTGAATTTGGACAATGTGTAGCAAAATATCATCATGAAATCCTAATTTATATTAAGTAACTAGACTCATATATTTAGGAGTGGAAGCAATGCAAAAAACAAAAGTGGTAATGGTTACCTCTATGTAGGTAGATGTAAGAAATATAAACACAACCAATGAGAGGCATCCTTTATATAGAAATTATATAATCAATCAAGGCACAAGAAATAATATTACCCAATGTGGAAAAGATATACATAAGGGAACATGACATTAGTATGCCCCAATACAAGTATTTAATGTACAAATAATATTATTCCCCAATGTGGACAAGATATAAGTAATGAAACATAATGATACCATGTTATAATATAATAAGTGAAGGAACAAACAAAAATGTACCCCAATATATACATGGTAGGAACAATGACATTGTAAGCAATAATAATATAACCAATAAGGTGGAACATAAATGATATTGATCATGGAAAAAAACATAGTAACATAGTTTAAATAGAGAAAATAAGGTATATACAAAAGTCATAGAAAACACCAATTTAAGTGTAAACATGGAAAATAGTATCACACATTCAAAGTAAACAAGTCAATAAATTTCAACTAGAATAAAAAGGACAAGCAATATCATACATTAAGAATAAAAATCAATTAGAGCACACAATGGAAATAATTAGAATCATGTGATAAGAATATAAACTAAAGAATCCACTATAACCAATATAAGAAAGGAAAAGAAATAAACAAAGATGAGATTAAATATTAATAAGGGCGCAAAGGGGGCCTTGAAAAGCATTGAAAATGTAGAAAAATTGACATATCTCAACTTCAATTGATTGTTTGAGGGGTTTCCATGAGGAATTTAATCATAATGTAAGAAGAGAAGTTACAACATTTTAAATGTAGTTAATGATTCATAATTTTTAAAAAAAAATAAATCAAATTATGTATATGAATATTGTTAATTTCAATGTATCACTCATATTTTTATAGGTTCATAAAGAACAAACACCTTTATATCTAGCTTTTTCAATTCAAAGAAACAAATTTTGTCACATTTCTTTGTTTATATGTGAAGAAAGTGGTAAAGAATGATTTTTTTAAATTATTATTTTAATAATACAATTAGTTTTTATTAGTTATTTAAATAAGTGCTTATAAAAAAAGGTCATTTTTTTGAAAACCCAAACATGGTCAAATATTATAATATACATTTTTATGTAGTACTCGTTGATGTGAAGAATGAAATGATACTTTAAGTTTTAAAAAATATAAAATGAGTCAAAAGTTATTATATTTTTTCAAATTACCTATCTATTTACAAATAGGATATAGTGAAAGAAATAAATCAATATTAATCAATAATTTAAAAAATCCAAAAAAAAATACATATCCTAAATCTATACAATTTCATTGCAAAAAAACTTTTGTAATTATACATATGATCATATATAAGTAAAAAAAATTGTGTATATGAAGACATGGAATCTCCATGACATTGTATTTTTCCCATGTGTTGTAGAGATATAGTTATTTTTGGGTATACATGCTTCAAATTCAGATAAACTAAAAAATGAGAGGAGGGATTTATTTCAAAAACCAAACAAATATTTATCCCAAATCTCCATCATAGATGGATTTTTTTTTAAATGTCATTTTAAAAAAACATGTTTTTTATGTAATTGTACTCTTCCATGATGATATTTATAAAAATATTAATTAAATTATTAATATATGTTAGATTTCTCTTGAAATAACCTCATTTATATTTTATCAAGGCTAAATATTTTAACATTTCTAAGTAGTGTGTTTATTTTTTCTCTCTTAGCTTAATTCTCTTCATCTCCATTGCACTCATCTTCACCAATTATTGTTTATTAGTCATATGCCACAAAAATACACAAAAATGTTTTTTACATTACCTCATATATCATTGTCATTTTAAAAAATATCAATAAAAATGGGTGGTTAGGTGAGTTCACATGTTCAAATTATTGTTGATTGATCATGTAAAAATGTGGCCCAAATCATTTACATTTTATTTAATCCCAAGTGGTTATGGGGGTTTATGTGTAAATTTTGGCATATAAAGGACCCAATTACATGTAATAATAACATAAAAGGTGGTTTGTGTGTGAGTCTCACCAAATAATTATAAAAAATCCAATGATGCCTATTTTTATGTAAACTACAATTAAATTATCTTGATTACAAAATAATGTTCCCCAAATTATTTGCACTTTCCTTCTTTTGTAAATGGGTTTCAATTTATTATATGTATTTTAGACTATAAGGGACATAATCACACATAATATCAATATAAATGTGTGTTGGGTGTGCATGGGTAACCAATTCAAAATAAATTTTAGAAATCACACATAATTAGACTTGCATTTGATAAAATTTGACATGATCATTCATAAATGTGCCCAAAATCATATTTTAATTGATCTACATAATGGGGCCCAAGACCAAGCATGTGGAGGACAACTGATTTATGGTTGTGTAGAGTGAATAGATAAAGATAATTTAGAAATGAGTAAATAAATAAACACATTCAATGGAGTGTAAGTATTACTTTCAAGAAATGTAAATTGTATTTTTTTAAAGAGAATAGGAAAAACTAGGATAATGAGCTATAATGCATGCTTACAAAGTCAATATGAGAAACATGTTATATGTGTTATGATTATGTGTAACATCAAAATTTTGGCTAGATAAGTATATTACATATTTATAAAACTAGAATACAAGAGTAGTTATAACCATTAATAGCTACCAAGAAGATGGTTACATCGGTTTATATTCAAGGCTAGATGATGATTGGTGAACCCCTTGGAACATGTGGCTAAGATGAGTCGACATATGGATGTGTTGTTGAATCCAAGAATTTAGAAAGGTGTGTAAAAATTTAAGCTATGACATAATAATATGAGGCATGCAGGTATATAAACTATAGAGGGCACACAAATCAATTTAATAATATGGAACTTATATGCTACATAGGCAAGTGAGGTGCATGGTATATGAGATATGGTATATAATTGTAATATGCACTATATTACAATTAGGAGGGGCATAAAATTCAAAAATCAAGCATAGGAATTTTATATTATGTGGGACTCAGAGTTGTGAAGGGTGTAGTAATGAGTACATAGTGTGGAGAGTGTTAAGGCTATTACATAGAAGTCTATGATATGGCAAGAGGCTCATGCATATGAATTTGAGAAAATTATGGAAAAGGAGTGCATAATATTGGGTGAGATGTACATGTCTATCAAAGTATAACAAATTCAGAGTAAAATTGACTACATAAAAACTACACATAGATCATTCACCCTTTCTTGAAGAGTAATGTTCTACATTGTGTTGTTGTGTAGTTGTAGAAAATGCACCTAAAGTTACTATGAATTGAACCATGTGTATTGATCAATATATTTCCCAAACTTAACCAATCAAAAAATTTGATGTGTGCCATGACATGTGCATGTGTTGTCACTTCAAAAATATAGTCCTCTATTGGATGCAAGTGTGCAGGATCCATATTAGAAGTATATTTTATCACTACTGGCTCAAGAAGTGGTATAGTGTAAGGCTTGAGAAGATCCACATTGAAATTTGGTGCATGCCCAATTACTTAGGTAGATCATGAATTAAGGTGTTTTCACTAGTTGCATGAAAAATGGTGTAAAGACCATAACAAAGAGGATTGATATTTTAGTGTTAACCTTTAAGGCATTTCTTAGGAAGTTGTAACCATAATTTATCACCAAATTAGAATGCATGAGGTGTGTGATGTGTGTCATGGTTCTCCTTGTACTTAATATGAGTGTGAGAGAGAATTTATTGGCCTTGATGGTGAACAAACTAGATGTTCCATATAAACTTATCAGATTTATCTGCTTCCTATTCTTATGTGCATGAATCATTTTATGATGGTGCATGGTAGGATATGTTGAGAGGTGCTTAAGGTTAAAACCCATGACATGTATAGATTGGTCTTTATCTTGTATAGTCGTGAAGAGACCTATTTTGGGTGTGTTGAATGTATAGTAGATCATCATAACAAGTGTGAACATGATTATGGTTGTACACTCATATGAGATGAACAAGTGTGTGATTAACCACTTTGGTTTTCCCATCTCTTTGAGGATGAACATCCATTGACTAATCTAGTTACATACCCATCAAATCCCATGACGTTTGATAAAAGTGACTCAAAAATCATGGATCATAGTTGGAGATGATTGATGTTGGTATTCTAAAATGAACCCAAACATGGTTGAATAATTCATTTGTAGTGCCAACTATGTCAATATATTTTTTACATGTGACCATGATATCCATCTTGGAAAGTTTGTCCAATATAATAAATATAGTTTCATGTTGTCATCTCATTGTATGCACTCTAGTCATGAAATCCATGCTAATAGATTCCCATGGTCTGGACTAAACTAGTAGAGGTGCATAAAGTCCTAGCTTCATATTTATGGGATTGGAAATAAAATATAGAATTTAAGACTTGATGTGGTGATCTATGTCTATGTGTATGTGTGGTCAGTGTAAGTGTGACTAAAATACAACTAGAGTATTTATCATGCTAAAGTGTCCCAAGTTCTTGGAATAATGTGCCTCCCAGATGACTCATTGTTGAGGTGTACTAAAGTGAACACAAATATGTATGATCTTGTAAAGAAGATGGTCAAATAATTGTAACTCCTAATCTTGTAGATGTCCATGCTACATGACAACTACACCAAGTGCCTAGTTAGACACATTAGTGTGAATTTTAAAGGTTTTCATAATGTTAGGCATTGCAATAATATGCATTACATAGAGGCATTGTTTGAGTGCCTCAAAATCATGTTAGTGTGCATGAGTCCATTCAAAATTGAATTTCGTGCATGTGATCTAGATGAGATCCCAAGAGGTGTGCAAGAAATCCAAGGATCAAATTACTGAAGAAGTTATCAAGTCTAGGAAAATTCCTCAATTTAGTGAGATTACATGAAGTAAGATAATATTGGATCACTTTGGTCTTCTCTAGATATACTCTGATGTTAGTAAGATCAATCATGTAGCCCATGGATTGGAGTTTTTCCATGCCAAATGTACACTTCATAAAGTTTTCTTATAACTTTTGTTGGTGTAAATTGTCTAAGAAGTAATCCATATGATCCTCCCAAGTCTTCTTGAAGATGAGGATGTCATCCAGGTAGAAATTTATAGAGTTTAGGAATGGCCTGAGAAGATCATCCATCAAGCACATGAAAATAACTAGTGTATTGGTGAGGTTGAAAGTAATGACCAAACATTTGTATAATCCTTCATGAGTCTTGAATTTTGTCTTCCAAACATCTTTAGGATATACTAGAACCTAATGGTAACATGAATTCAATTCAATCTTAGTAAAGTATTATGCACCTCACAACTAGTCAATGAGGTCATCGATACATTACAATGGATATAGATTCTTCACCAAGATTTTATTAAGTGTGCAATAGTTTATGTAGAATTTTTAGGACCCATCCTTATTGAGTGACAGGAATATTAGACTCTCATAAGGTGAAGAGTTAGGATTGATCTTTCTCTAAATAAGAATCTATTGAATATGGCATTATAATTCATCATTTTATCAAAATTTTGTGTGATAGATGGGGCTATCTAGAAGAAGGGATATAGGAACTAAATTAATTTGGTGATTTACTACATAATGTGTTAGAAGGCCTTCATGTTCGATGAAGACTTCAATACTCTACTCTAGTAACTTATCAAGTTGATGTTGTTGTAATGATGTGAAAGTATTTCACACTAATAGGGTGTGCTTTAGTTTTGAATGCGTAGGTGTATCAGGGTCATGTTAGTAATTTTTTCCTATCAAGGTCAAATTACTACCCTACCATCTGAAACTTTCCCAAAATGGTCATATATGGTAGAAAATGTCAAAAACATAAAAATTGTTTCAAATGTCATTAAATTGTCTCAAAGAGCTTTAAATATGTTCAAAAGGGTGATTTTATCCTAAGTCTAAAAATTCAAATTATAAAGAGGTCATTTGATATGCCAAATAGCCCCAAATTAGCTCCCACATGACATATTTGATATTATTATTAATATCCATATATTTTAATAGTTTTAAAATTTTATTTCATCCAAATAAAGTTTTCAATGCCAAAAATGGAATTCTTGAAAACATAAGAAAATTAAAAGATTATTGAAAAATATTGTATTAATTTTGAAAAGGAAAAAAGAAATCAAGATGAGTCCCACTTCAAGAAGGAGAAGCATACAAGTGGAGTTAGTTAAGGTTGACTTGTCAAAGCTTGTTTCTTTATTTACATGCAAAGGGGAATCTTTTCTTGTTATAACTCAACTTGAAAGAAACTCAAGTGGAGTTCTCCTTAGAAATATGGCATAGTATTTTTGGAAAGGGTATTTATTTATATCAAACTTGGGCCTACCATTATTTTCAATGCCAAGATTTGGAACTCATCATGAAATTTTTCTGGAATTAAGGATTTAATGAATAAATTATTATAAAAAGGAGTTAGTGTTCAGTTGAGTCAACCAAGACTAACCCTTATTTCTCTCATTTCTTGTTTCAACACCAAAAAGGAAGGTTTTTTGAAAAAGATAATGAAATGAAATAGGTCAAGAAGGTTGTAATTATTTTAAACTCAAAATTGACTCAAGTTCACATCCACTTGATCTTCTAATATTCTTTCAATGCCAATCTCTTGGCCTTTTGTATAATTTTCTATACAATGACTTTTTGGAAGTCATTTGAAAAAGGATATTGATATTGAATAATAGATTCTTGGAAGCTAGATAGAGGAAATTGATTCGGAGTTATATATTTTTTGGCTTTTGGATGTGGATTCTATATTGGGTATATTTGATTGCATACTAGTACTAAGTGGGAATACATCCCCTTTGGGTAGGTCCCTTCCCCACCTATTACTTCCCATCTCATTTCACCTCTCTTCCCTTGCAGGTCATTTAAAGAGGTAGAACCCTTCATCTAAAATGTTTACGCAAGGGTAATATAGAAATCCATTTTCATTTTGATTAGCAGTACTCAGTGAATATCACAACATTCAAGTGCATCACCCTGTTAAAATAAGTTTTCCCTTTTGATTTCTCATTTAATTTTCCCTACCCATTTTCATTTGAGAACAAGAAAATAATTAGATTTAGTAAATAAATATTAAGGGAACCAGCCCTCTCTAGAGGTTCTTCTCAACATAAAGGCACCAACCCTTTGAGAAGATCCCATTATTTCAATTGGAGTCAGGGTTTGCTACTTTTACACATCTTCAATTAGGGTGCAACTCTAGGTTGAAAATAGTTTTTGGCACACCTAGTCGGACCACAAAGAAATCCTTTACATATTTGAAGAAGTTTGAATCTGAAGAAGTTTTTGTAGCAAAAGGTATTGATCATCATAAAAATATGGTTAAGAAGTCCAAGTTCACAAATAGAAATAAATCAAAAGGTTTTGGTATGTATCAGTATTCATTTGATCAATATTATTATAATGAGCCCCTCTATCAGTTTCATCAAGCTAATGTTGTTCATGGAATCACCTCAAGTAGTTCTAATTATTTTTTCCTAGTCAATCTAAGTGTTAGGGAGATAAGTTTGGAATTTAGAAAGAAAATGGAAGAGTGTGATAAGTTGGATGAGTTCAATAGGTATCAAGAGGAGCTTCAATATCAGTCCTTTGTTCACCAAGAATAGCTAAGATACAAATAATAATGTTTGGCCAAACAATCCCAAGACATCAAACTTATGGAGAAAAGACTAGTGAGTTGGAAGAATCAAACTACTCAATACAACTGACCTTGTTTACCCTCTCCCATCTCCAATAAGCTTCTTCCCATGCAAAGCCAACCCTCTTGTATTTCAAATCTCTTACAAATGGTATTACAAGCTCAAAGGAGGCTAGAAGAATCATCTAGTGATCCCATTCATTCTAATATTATAAATTGGAATCCCTCCTTAATCCAAGAGCAACCTATACCTCCTAAAAATTAGTATGTGCATCCTCAATCAACCCATCCTATGCTTATGCAAGCTATACCTAAAACTTCTCAATCTAGCATCAAAATCCCAAGTTGGAGAACTCATCATCATGAGCCAACTCAAAACATTATGAAGATCAATGAGTTTATTACTCATCATGAAGAAAAACAAGAGACAATTATTGAAGAACTTGCAACTGTTGAAATCCTTAAAGGTGAACCTATTCATGAAGATACTTGGTAGCAATTGTACCATGTCTTTCAAGATGAGATAGACATGTTTAACATGCTGGATGATGAAGAATGAAAGCATGATAAACTCCCTCTCACTTTCTTTGATGAAATTACTTTTTGTCTTGAGGAAGATTGTGATCAATCCGTGGATTATAAGTTGAATGAGTTTCAAGAACCTATTGTTGGGCAGCCAGAGAATCCTATGTTTGAGCAAGAAAGTGATGATTTTTGGGATGAATTAGAAGACTATTGTCTCAAATCTAACATCATAACAACTGCCCTTCCTCAAAAAATTCATGATGAAGCTAAAGATTAGTTTATCAAGCTCCTTGATGAGATAGAGTAGTTAGACAACAACCAAGAGTGATGCCTAGAAGAACATGATCCAAATCAGCCTTTCAAGAATGAAGACTAGCAAGGGATATGTCTTGAAGATCATAGTGAGTATGTGTACATTGGGAACTTATTTGAAGCTGATACATTTAGAGCTTCTCTAAGCACATTAAAAAGTAAAAAAGATGATTCACCAAGTTTCAACTTCAAAAAACCACTTGTATGTCATCATGAGGTTTCTCATCATATAAGAGATCTAAGGAATGTCCATATTGATCTAGGAGGGAGAGGAAAGTACCATGTCAAATTTGAATATTAGTTATACTTTCAGTTGTTGTTTTCCTCTAAGTGCATCTTGTACATGTTTTAGCCTTGTTTTTCCTTTCCAAGTTATTTTTTCCTTTCCTCCAAGTTCTTGTGCACATGTTTTAACCTTGTTTGTGCTAGGTATGTTTATGTCTATGGTTTCCCATTACAATTTTGTCCATGTTTTTCCAGAGATTCTAAATTCTTTTGACCAGCAGGCTGGTCAACCCTAGAAAGTCACCAAAATGTTAGTAACTTTTCCCTATCAAGGCCAAATTACTACCCTACCATCTAAAACTTTCCCAAAATGGTTAGTTAGCCTTTAAAGCTAGTCAAAATGGTCATATATGGTCAAAAATGTCAAAATCATAACAAATTGTTTCAAAGGTCATTAAATTGTCTCAAGGAGATTTAAATATGTTCAAAAGGGCGATTTTATCCTAAGTCTAAAAATTCAAATTATAAAAAGGTCATTTGATATGCCAAATAGCCCTAAATTAGCTCCCACATGACATATTTGATATTATTATTCATATCCATATATTTTAATAATTTTAAAATGTTATTTCATCCAAGGAAAGTTTTCAATGCCAAAAATGGAATTCTTGTAAAAAAAAGAAAATTAAAAGATTCTTGAAAAATATTGTTTTAAATTTTGAAAAGGAAAAAATAAATCAAGATGAGTCCCACTTAAAGAAGGAGAAGCATGAAAGTGGAGTTAGTTAAGATTGACTTGTCAAAGCTTGTTTCTTTATTTCCATGCAAAGGGGAATCTTTTTTTGTTATAGCTCAACTTGTAAGAAACTCAAGTTGAGTTCTCCTTGGAAATATGATAGAATTTTTGGAAAGGGTATTTATTTCTATCAAACTTGGGCCCACCATTCTTTTCAATGCCAAGATTTGGAGCTCATCATACAATTTTTGTCAAATTAAGGATTTAATGAATAAATTATTATAAAAAGGAGTTAGTCTTTAGTTGAGTCAACCAAGACTAACCCTTATCTCCTCCCATTTCTTGTTTAAATGCCAAAAAGCAAGGGTTCTTAAAAAATATAAAGAAAGTAAATATTTCAAGAAGGTTGTAATTAATTTAAACTAAAAATTGACTTGAGTTCACATCCACTTGATCTTCTCATATTCTTTCAACACCAATCTCTTGGCCTTTTGTATAATTTTCTATACAATGACCTTTTGGAAGTCATTTGAAAAAGGATATTGATATTCAATAATAAATTCCTAGAAGCTGGATAGAGGAAATTAATTTTCAGTTATATATTTTTTGGGTTTTGGATGTGGATTCTATATAGTGTGTATTTGATTACGTACCAATACTAAGTGGTATTACATCCCCTTTGGCCAGGTCCCTTGCCCACCTATTAACTCCCATCTCATTTCACCTCTCTTCCCTTGTAGGTCATTTGAAGAGTTAGAGCACTTCATCTAAAATGTTTATTCAAGGGTAATATAGATCTCTATTTTCATATTGATTAACAGTGCTAGTGAATATCACAACATTTAGGTGCATCACCCCATTAAAATAAGTTTTCCCTTTTGATTTCCCCTTTAATTTCTCTTGCTGATTTTCATCTAAGAGAAAGAAAATAATCATATTTAATAGATAAATCTTAAGGGATCCAGCCCTCTCTAGAGGTTCTTCTCAACACAGGGGCACCCACCCTCTAAGAATATCCCATTGTTTCAACAAAAGTGAGGGTTTGTTGCTTTTGTACATCTGTAATCAAGGTGCAACTCTAGGTTGACAACATGTTGACCATGAGTAAAATTATCTTTTGAATGTGTGAGATAGGCTTACAACATTACTTGGAAGAGAACAAGGTGAGTTTAGTCATGGGTGCTAACTCAAAAATATTATATAATATATCTTTCATGTGAATAGTATAACGCTATGAATTGTATTGATATGTATCTTGATGGCCCTATAAATATAATTTTCCTAGTAAGATGTCACAAACCTATAGAGTTGCAATGTCACAAGTGATGATGTCTTCCATAGGCTTAACTTTGTAATGAAAAGTGCATTATTTTTAAAATGTATATATTTACCCTATTTTAACTACCCTAAAGAGTATGGATTTGGATGCAAAATAGTGCCAAGACCAAGGTGTTGAGTTATGTATTGCATGATGATGTCTTCTAGTTTCCACTATCGAAGATCATGTAGAGAGGCTAATGCTTTACCTAGAACATGGTGTGGAAGATATGTTCATAGTTTTCATAGATGTCGATCATAGTGGTTATAATGCTTAGATAAGAGGAATATAGATTAGTGTCATCCATCAATGTATATCTTGATGTAGATTATTTAATCAAGGATTATTGTGTAGGGAATTTAGAATTTTCATTAGTGGATGAGCTCTGGCAATGGTACCACTTATCACCAAAGTTATTCTTCTTTCCTTCATTTGAAGTAGAAGGCATATGAGCCTTCAAGGAATGAGTAGTCTTCTAGTGTTGATATAATCTATGAGAAGTGTGTTGTTTCTTATTTTTATAAGGATATGATGTGGATTTGTATGAAGGTTGGGACTTACACACTGTATTCAATGAAGAGGTGACATGTTACTTCATCTTTGCCTTAGATTCAATTTTGGCAATATTGTGATATGTTTGCCCCAAAGTTTCATAAGTTGATAACTCCACCATAAAATTGATAAAAGGTGAGAGCCTAATGATGTAATTCATCACCTTATGTTGTTCACTCAAGTTATATGTAGGTATGTAGATTAGTCATGAAAAATGTTGGTGTAGTCTTCCATATACTAATCCTTATGTTAGTGAAATTATTAGAACTTGATCTATTCATATTAAAAGTGGTGTAGAGGGTAGTATTCTTATTTCATTACACCAACAATATTATTATAAGATTTAACTATAATACACTCTTATGCATGTTGTGTGGTAAAGCTTTCCCACTAATGAAAAATTGTTATAGACATCTTTAGTACTGCAAATGTGATCTTCTCAGCATTGGTAAATGAATTTACTAAGAAGTATGCCTTGAGTTATCAAATATAGGCATCCAATGATTTTGAATTTATCTTGACTTAGAATAAAGTGATGTTGAGATTAACTTGAAATTCGAAGAGAGTTTATTATTGAAACCATTGGTGAGTGAACTATGGAGGTGTGGTATAAGGTGTCGAATTGAGCCATACCATCAATTCAAGGAAGTAGCAAAAAAATTTAGTGTGTTATGCCTTAACTAAATTGACAATGATTTTTGTTTACCTCAATGGATACCCTAGTTTGTTTCTAGGTGTCAGCCATCTTACTTTTACTATGACATTCTTATAGATATTTTAAAACAAAACCAATTGACAAACATTCTTTACTAAATTATGCTTGGGTGTTTACAAGCATATAAAGGAATAGAGATTTTTATATCTGATATGAATGATCCACACCATGGGGCATATGACCAAGCATGTGGGGGGGAAATTATTTTTGGTTGTGTATAGTAAATGGGAAAAGTGAATTCATAAAGAAATAACTAAACACATTCAAATGAGAATAAGTCTTATAAGAAATGCAACTTCTATTCATTAATAGAGAATAGGCAAAATTGGTCTAATGTGCTACAGGGCATGTTTTATAGAGTATATACAAGAATCATGTTATATATGTTATGACTATGTGGAGAATAAAGATTTTGGTTGGATGTGTATACTACATATTTGCAAAAGTATAATACAATATGGGTTATAACCATTGCTAGTTACCAAGAAGATGGTTTCATCAATTCATCTTCGAGGTTGGATGGCTATTGGTGAACCCATTAGAACACATAGCCAAGGTGAGTCAACACATGCATGTGTTTTGAAATCTAAGAAGTTGGCGAGGTACATGAAACTATAAGCTATAAAATAGGACTTTGAGGTGCACAGGTCTATGAGCTACGGAGCATTCATAAATTGGTGAGATGGCATGCATAACTTGTGCATTATGTTAGCTAGTTAGGCACACATATTTTCAAGCCATGAAACATAAATGAAAGGTACACTATACTATAAAAATTAGCGGAACATGATTTAGTGAGAAATTAAAATAATTGTGTGACATGTGGGATTGTGAGTTGTGAAGTGTGTAGTAATGAGCACATATTATAGAGTGCGCAAAGGTTAGTGTGGATAAGTCTATGATATGGCATGTAAATTATGTGTATGAATTTGAGAAAAAAAATGGGAAATAATTTCATGGTATTTGGTAATATTTATGTGCCTAATACAATAGAGTTAAGAAGGAATAAACTTTATTGCATTAAAACTGCACATGGATCACTAGTTCCTTGATTGCAAGTTGTTAGGGTTTTTTGTATCAATTTTGGACTTAAAATGACATATTTGCATGAAATATCGATATAAAGTATCAATTGTGTGTGTGTGGGTAAATAAATAGACATAAATATAAAAAATAACACTTATTTGGGTTTGAATTTTACATAAATAGCTCAATCATGATTGAATATGCCACAAATATTCTAAAATTTCTATAGTCATAAGTGTTTATGCTTTTTGATGCAGAGAATCACAAGTCAATATGAGGTGTTAGTATGCTTAAGAGTTTCATATGATAATTTAAGGTTTGATTTGGGTGTTATAACTATTATAGGGAACCTTAGGATTATTTTAACTCATTTTAAGTATTTGATGTTGTGTGCTTGTAGGCCTTTTATATTTTCCCACCAAAAAATCAAAATTTGAAGATTTGAATTTTTCATTAAGCTTTGAGTGGTAGTTTAGGTTTTTTGAAGAATCCCAATGTGGTTTAAAGTTTTTAAATGGTTATATTTTATCCTTATAATGTGTGTTATGGTGTTTCAACATTCATATCATGGAGAATAAGAATGTAAATCAATAAATCCAATTGTAACTACCACCCATGTTGAGTTGGCAAGGAAAGGGAGTTTTCTTTGCCTGTTTGGAATCTTAAGAGGTTGGAGATAAATGAAAGGAGTTAGTGTGTGTTTTATAATATTATTATTAAGTTAGGAAAAGAGTATAAAATTGAGGGAAATAGAGGTGGAGTGAAGGAAATATCAATATTTGAATAACTTTGCCTATATTTGTGAAAATTTTATATAAGACTATTTTGTATGCAATGGAATCAATGAATAAAATAAGGTTTAGGAAGTATTTGTGTTTTTATAGGAAATAATTGAATGTAATAAATCTTAGGTTTTCTAATCCTTTAATTATAGTGGGTTATTGAAGCATTTTACTAATATAAAGAGTTCATCTATAGCAAGTCCTACAAAAGAGAAATTTTGTGTTAACATAGTCAAAAAGGTTGAATAAGTAAGGAATGTTTGATGGTATTTGAATTTTTTGGATCATAATAATATTTTATATTTTATAATTGGTGATAATATCCCATTTTTAGTCCCATAAACCTTTTTAAAAGTGCAAAAGACAATTGAAATTGTCACACAATCTTATAAAGAGACTAAGATTTCTAAAAACTTACATATTCAAGATGTTTGGTGATTTTAAAAGAAAAATGATTATTGAAATAGGTGAATAAATGTTTTTAATACATAAAAAAATTTATAATTATTTAAAATTTTCTAAAACTCAAAATATCCCTTTTAAAGGATCTCAGCTTTACACATGCTTGTCATAACAAAGCTTTAGGGTTTTAAAATTGAAAATTACATAACTTGAATTTCCACCATTAGAAATTATTGAAAATTTTTTAATTGAAATTATTTGACATGATATAAAATATTTTATAGGTTATAAATTTTTAATTGATCATATAGTATGGTTTCTACAACTGTTGCATTAGACTAGGCCTAAATAGACCTAATTGGTAATTAGGTGTTTTGAGATAGTAGGTTTCCACTAAGTGTTGGCTCCTAAAACTTCAGGGAAAAAAAATAATATAATGGGTGTCAAAAAAAAATATTAATTAGTCATTAAACCCTATGTATCATTCAAAACTACTAGGATTATCCTAAAATATGGCTATATAAAGCATGCCTTAAACAGAGAAAGAGTAATTGGGTGGCGAGTTCTATCCTTGATATTGAGTATAATGTTTGGATATATATGGGAGTGTTAATAGGTATATAAATGGCCATATGAGCCTAGTTTTTAAGCCAAGAACCATGAAATCATGTCTTGAGCTTTGAGACATATAACCTATATCAAGAGAGACAAGCTTGAACTAAGAAAATAATATGAAGTTATGAAAGTTGAATATGAAGGGGATGTTATCAATACTAGAATAAGAGAGTGTAGAGTTGTATCAAGGGTTATTTTTATTGGAGTGAATGAAGAATAAATATATAAGAAGGAGATTTGTAGGCCTAGTAAAGACAAACATTGATCAAAAGTGTCATAGAAAATTAATGTACTTACATGAAGCAAGTAAAGTCTGAGATGATTGGAGGCATTAAATGATAAATTAGAGCCAAGAATAGTTATATGAAGAGTGTAGGAATTATCTCTACATAAAGTGGTATTATAAGAAGTAATCTCTTAGATTAATTTATGAATTTGAGTAATAAAGGATGCTAATTGAGGTTGTTAAAGGTTGTTATTTGAGATTGAATGAAGTTAAGTTGTAGGAATGAGTTATAGAGGCACAAAAAGGTAATATTTTATGGTAGAAGAGTATTCCTAAGAAGAGATCTAGAAAAATATGAAGAGATAAAGACTCCAAGAAGAGAGTTGTAGTTCTAAGTTGAAATATACTTAGACAAAAGTGTCAGTAGACCAGAAAGAAAGAACCTAGGTTAACACACCAAATCAAGGTGAATTTTTTTTTTCTTGTGATAAGATGAATATAGAGAAGAAAAAAGAGAGGATGGGTTTGGTTGAGTTAGAGTACAAAAATGAAACACAAAGGAAGGAAGACCCAAAGAGAAAAAGGATAGTTTTTAAAGAGGAGATGAGTGAGATAAATAAAAGGTTAGAGAGGATAAATATCTTGGTAGAAATAATGAAAGAATAGGAAATCCAATGATATGTATGGGTAATGAATAATAAGAGAGATAAGTGTCATATAAAGACAATTTTAGAGATAAGAAGAAATTTTTCATGAGAGACAATGAGAAGAAAAATAAATTTCTATGTAGGAAGCTCAAGGAGGAGATGAAGAAGTTCATGAGGAATGAACAAGATGGTATACAAAATGAAGGTGAGAATCACCTTAATAATAATGAGATATTCATGGAGGATGATGAGATTAAATAGCTAAATCTTCCTAAGAAGGATAATATGGAGGCAAACAAGGCTTACTATTTTAAAATTGATTATTTATTATCATGTGTGTATGTAGTTACAAAGATGAAAAAAGAATAATTCCACGTTGATGACAAAAATTGGAATCATGAAGGAAATCAAGCATGAACAACATGTTTATGTTGAAGAAGAAGTTTATTGGGTAACCATGTATAGAGGTACAGTGGTTAGTTACCCTAAAAAAGGAGAGATCCTTTGATAAGGAGATCCTCAAGAAGAAGGATTCTTCATTGAGGGAAAGAAAAAAATAGAAATTGAATAAAGAGGATGGAAACAAGACATATAAAACTCATATATTTAAATTTGAATGGTATGCATCAGTAAAAGAGATTATGAAACAAGATATTATAGGTGATGATGATTTTCTAGGTGAGCAACAAGACCATATATTTATTATTGTGAGTTAGGATCAATTACAAGTAGAGATGGCATCTTTGGATCATGGAATAAATAATGGAGAAGAGTAAAAATTATGTATTAGAACATAATTAAGGAGATGATCAATAGGAATGAGATAATAGAATCTCAAGAGAGGAATAGTGATGGATAACACAACATAAAACATGGAGTATTAGGTTATACAAGATGATTTTTAGAGTGACGGAGTGTTTAAATTTACACAAGATGGAGATGGAGCTCAATTAAAAGATATAACACAAGGTATGAAAGAACATAATGAATAAGAGGAGTTGATGTGGAGAATATTTATGCAAGATTCTGAATATGATCTATTAGAGTTCCTTAGTCAAGGTACAAAAAAGGATAGAGTTGCCATAAATGAGATAAAGGTAGAATTTCCAGAGGGGAAAAAGAGGATTTCAAAGACAAGGAGATGTTTTCAATTGACATGGTTAAATAAGATAAATATATAGGTCATATAAGGTCATAAAATTAGAAACAAACCATGAATTGTAGTCAAGAAGATGGACAAGCATTAACCCAAGGTGAGTTAAACTAAGCTACAAGCCAAGGTAATCAAGGCATAAAATTATCTGACTTTATTGAATAAAAAGCAATGGAAGTGAAATTTGGATGTAAATATTATAGGTAAATAGGAAAGGATAAGGAACTCAATAAGAAAAGACAAAATCCTAGAGAGGCTTGGAAGAAAAAAGTAAAATCAAGAGAAGGTGGAAAGGACCACAATGTTCTTAAAGAGACTGTCAAGTCTCATGAGAGTGATTTGACATATACTATGCATGGTGGTGTAGTTATGGAGATGAAATATAGGAGTCACTCCATGATCACATGGAGAAATGAATAAATGAGACACAAGAGCTCTTGATGGAGAAAAATAAATAGGAAAACAACCATGTTACTCACAAAGGAAGTGATAGGATGAAGAAAACATGTTTGGAGGAAGACAAGATCAGTCCTAAGGTAATCCAAATAATGAGTAAGATAAATTTATTATGGAAAGAGAGAAAAGTGACACAGTCTTAGTCTAAGAACTAGTTCAAGTAACATGCCTAGAGATGAATAATAAGGACTTATAGAAGGGGAGTTACAGTCAAGTGAGCAAGAGAATTAGTAAATGAAGAAAGAGAAAGGTAATAATTCAATTTATTTAACTATTAATATTTAAAATAGGTTAGATATAGGTATGAATTATGTTTAGAAGAGGAAAAATTGTATGAAAGTATGGTGTTATGATGTGCATAGTTTAGTCAAAAAGTTGCCATTGCAATTTGATCAGGAAGGATATGCAAAGACTCACCATGAGAAGGTGGAGTGTCATGAGAAGGAATAAAAATATGATATTTTGATAAGGATAAATAAATAATAGATGTATAAGCAACCATTAGATCATGAGGATGGAGGAAAAAACATTGTCAAGGAGCAAGACTAGCAACAAGTGCATGAACCAAGCATGACTAATGAAGAAGGAAGCTATGGAGTAGGAGTAAGAGTGAAAAATAATAAATAGATATTATAGGAATAAATTGATGAAAATAATTCATATATGGAGGATATATAAGATGAAGTATACAAAGAGATGCAATAGGTCATATAGTGCATGAAGATAGAAGATATATTGGCAAAGAGACAAAATAGGGAAAGAAGAAAAAGATACAATAACTAACTAATAAGAAAAGATAAATATAAGAGGATCATAAAAAAGAGGTTATTATAACATAAGATTAATAATAATTGGAAAATAATAAACAAGTTATAAATTTTATATTTGAGCAAGAGCTCAAATTTATCCACTTAACGAGATTGATGCAAATCATCACAAGTCAATATGAGGTGTTATCATGATTACAAGTTAAATATGACCATTTTATGTTTGATTTGGGTGTTATAGGTATTATAGGAACTATTAGTGTTATTTTTATTCATTATAAGTCTTTAGTTTTGTGTTTTTATAGGCCTTTGATATTTTCCTACTAAAAAACCATAATTTGAAATTTTGAATTTGTCATTAAGCTCCGACTAGTAGTTTGTATTTTTTGAAGAAATCAAATGATGTAGAAAGTTTTTAAAGGTTCCTAGTTGATAATTTTAATGTGTGTTAATATGTTTCAACTTTCATGTCATGTTAAATAATAATGTAAATCAATGAATCCAATTGTAACTGCCACCCACATTGAGCTAGCAAGAAAAAGGAGTTTTCTTTGCATGTTTGGAATTGTAAAAGGTTAGATATGAATGTAAGGAGTTAGTGTGTGTTTTAAGATAATATTAATAAGCTAGTAAGAGATTATAATATTGAGGGAGCTAGAGGTGGAGTGAAGGAAATATGAATATTTAAAAAACTCTGCCTATCTTTATGAAAATTTTGTGTAAGATTATTTTGTATGTAATAGAATCAATGAATAAAATAATGGTTGGAGAGCATCTGTGTTTTTAAAAGAGACTCATGTAATGTAATAAATATTATGTTGTTTTATCCTTTTCTTATAGTGAGTTATTGACTCATTTCCCTGATATAAAGAGTTTATTTATAACACAGTCCTAGAGAGGACAAATTATGTGTTAACATAGTCAAGAAGGTTAAATAAGTTATGCCTAATGGTGTTTGAATGATATTTGACTTGTTATATATCATAATCATACTTTAGTGTGTATTATTTGTGATAATAACACCTTTTTATTCCAATCAACCGTTTTAAAGGTGCAAAAGACAACTCAAACTATCACATAGTCCTATAAAGAGATTCAAAATTTTGAAAACTTGTATATTGAATATGTTTAGTTATCATTCCAAGATAAATGAATATTGAAATAGGTGAATAAAGGAATTTAAGAACTCACATAGGTATTTTAATTATTTAAAAGTGTCTATAACTCAAAATATCTCTTTTTGTAGGGTTTTGGCCTTATAAAACCCTGTCATAACAATGCCCAAGGTTTTAAAATTGAAAATTGTATAACTTGAGATTCCAACCTTAAAAATTATCAAAAATTTGTAATATGACATGATTTGATAGGATATAAAATATTTTTTAGGTTATTATTTTATACTTGATCTTACAATATAATTTATATGTCTATTGCACCAAAGAGATGTAATTGCTAATGAGGTGTGTTAAGATGGTAGGTTTCCACTGAGAGTTGGATCCTAAAAATTTAGGGAAAGGTAAAAGGTGATAATAAGTATCCAAAACCAGTATTAAATTTTCATGAACACATATGGATAATTCAAACCTACTATAATTTTACTAAAAGATGGCTACAAGGACTAGGCCTTAAAGAGAGAAAGAGTAGTTGGATGGATATTTCTAACCTTGATATTGAGTATGATGTTTGGATATGTAAGGGATTTATAATAGGTATATAAAGGTATTTATTATCTCAGTTATGAATTCAAAAACCATGAAATTATTTATTGAGTTTTTAGATAAATAACTTATATCAAGAAAGCCAAGCTTGAACGAAGAAAATAGTATGAGGTTATGAAAGTTGTAAATGAAGGGGATCATATTAGTAATATAATAAGATATTGAATAGGTGGATTAAGGTTGATGTGTATTAAAGTGAGTGAAGAATTACTAGCCAAAAAGGAGATTTATAAGCCTAGTGAAAGCATAAATTTATCAAGAGTGTCAAAGACAAGTAATGTGGTTGCATGAAACAAGTAAAGTCAGAGATTATTGGAAGAATTCAAGGAGAAATCAAAGATAGGAATAGGTATTTGAAGAGTGTAGTATTTATGTCTACATCAAATTTTTGTGCTAATTTTATACTTTAAATGACGTAATCCCACACAATTTTGAATAAAGGGGTTGTTGGATGTGCACATGTTATCATTTCAAATTACCTTTCCTAAATCACACATATTTGGACCTTATTTTAATATAATTTAGACCATTCATGCTTGAATGTGACAAAACTCATTTGCATTTTCCATTATCATAAGTGGTTAAAGTTTTATTATGTCAATTTTGCCCTATAAAGGGCATAGGCATATGGAATATTGATATAAAGGAGAAATTTAATGTATGATGTTCACAAAATTGACCTAAGTTCCCTTGATAACACATAATTGGATAATTTAAATTCATAATAAATTAACTAAATCATGTTTCAATGTGCCCCATATCATCTACAATTACCCTAGTCACATGTGATTAGCATTGCATATGTCAATTTTAGCTTATAAAGGACATAATCACATGCTATATAGAAATAAAGGAGTGATTGAGTGTGTACATGTCAATTAATCAACATAAGATACTCTAATCACACCTATTTTTGCCTAAATTTGAAAAAAAAATGGGATAATTACATACAAATGTGACCCAAATTATTTACATTTACTTTGATTGGAAGTGGTTTTATTTCATTATGTTTATTTTGGCCTAAAATGGACCTGAAAGCATGTAATATAGGCATAAAAGGGTGTTTAGGTTTCATTAAGTCACCGATTTGGCCTATTTTTTCTAAGTCATGTCTTTTTGAGCTCCAAATCTAACTAATTTGGCCTAAGTGTCCTTTAATGTGCCCCAAATCATCTACATTTTCCTCAGTCATAATTGGTTTGGGTTTTTTTTCTCTATTTTAAACTAGAAGGTGTAGACACCTAAAAATAATCACCAATGACCTCCAATCAAGCCTCAAATCAATTTATATCAAACATTGTAATTTGGGCTAAAAACACTAAAACACACTAAATGGTTTGAACTTGTCATATACAAGTGTCAATTTTTGCCAATGTATCCCTAAATGGGGTAATGCATTTTATGTGATACCTAACTTTGATAAGATCATTTTGAATCAAAATGATGATTTCACACTTGGGTGCTCTGCATTACTCTTTTCTACCTATTTTATTGCATGAGACATGTGCCTTTGTTATTTTGTGTCAGTAAAATCCAAAATAGGATAATGGTTCCAACACATCTTGCATTTCCTTCCAATTCCTCTCCAGTCAAATTTTGACCTAATAATACAACATTTTGACCAGTTTGATTAATTGATCACCAATTTCCAAAGAATTTTCAATAAAATTGATTAATCATGTTTAAACCTAATTAATTTGAATCAAGAGTTGAAGTGGATTTTTCATGGAGGTTACAAATTATTTCATTAATGGAAATTCATTTTGAATGTCTACATTACCTATGACATAATCTATGGGGTGGAATCCACAAGCCATAAGTTCCAAAAATATATGATTAAGCCCTCCCATACCTCTTTAATGCCTCTCTATCCCAATATTTATGAGGGAATTTATTGATTTTAACCTCCAAAATTTAATGGGTTCTTGGCCACACATATTTATCTTGAGATGGACAGTTTAGGTTCATTCTTGTCAAATAGGAAAATCTATAAATAGAAGGCTGCACATTCATAATTTTAAGCTCTCTCAAGCCAAAGTTATCATTCACAAACGATTTAAAAAGCTATTTTGATATAGTGATATTATTCTAAATTATTGAGTCAAGCTTCACAAGTGAAAGCCACAAAATCCAATTATGCCAAGAGGAGGTGGAGATATCCAAAGATCCATTAAAAAAGACCTTTTAAGTACAAGCTGAGCATGCCAATGAACAAATATTTTGGAGAAATCAAGGAAGGTGAGGAAAGTTTATTATTTCTTTACATTCTAGTTGTATCTTCATTTGGTTTATTCACCAACCTCCCCCTTAAGATCTAGGCTTAAGGTGTTAATTCGTTAGTGTGTTTTTTGAATTTGATTTTCTCTAATAACATGATACTAATCTCCCCTTATCACATTCCTATGTTCACAAATGACACACCTGATGGGATCGTACCTGATAAATTTGATTAAATGGCACCTACAATCATACTACTAACTAATTTCATTTAGAATCTTGGGGTTTGAGACCAAAGTGGGTGAAAATTTTAAATACAAAGATGTTTTATGGAAGTGGCAATTCTATCACTATGAACTTATGATTTTATCCTCTGGACCACAAACCATATTTGACATAGGCATGGTTTTGTCATCATATTAATGACTTTGAATTTTAGCTATATTTTTGGACTAAAAGGTTATCTATCTACAGGTCAAGTTGAGATATTCCAATACTGTGACTCTCTAGTCGTGATATTGCAATACTATGATTTTACAAGTTGTGATATCATTAGCTACAGTCATAGTTTTGTGGCTAAACTACTAATGGTTGGCTTAGCTCTTAGGGTTAAGTGACAAAATAACAACTCTCAAAGTTACATTTTTGCTTTATAACTGGTGATTTTACCTGGTTGAGTAGTGATTTTGTCATTTTTATTATCTAACCTATGAATTATGATTTTGTCTTAACTTGTAGTTTTATAGAGTTGTAGTTTTGGATTGTGTATCTATGTTTTTATATTGTGCAAACTTGAGAGCATAATTTTCAAAGTTTCTTCTCTCATTCACAAAAGAGTTTCAAAGATAAACAAAACTCTGACAATTTTCTTGCACGACCTACTTGGAGAGTGATAAAATAAAGCTTAATTAAATACTTTTAACCTCTTTCAGGTGCTTAAAAAGAATTAGGAACTTTCCTTTGATGCTTAAAGAGAAAAATTTAGGATGTTTATTTGAATAAGTTTGTGGTTGTTTTTCAATTTTTTTTATAAATTAAAGCAAAGGGTTAAAAGAACACCACCAAATATTTAAATTTTAGTTCTTTAAAACTTAACTCACTTCAAAGTTTCTATTTTATGCAAGTCATTTATCTTTTGCTTAGTCAAATTTGTTGAGCAAAAAGGAATTTGTACGTGTATGATCTCCCCCCATCCCCTATAGATAACTTGTAGGATAAAAAGTACCATCTTCATTGAAAATCATGTGTTAGTCCAAAGTCATAAAAAAGATTTTGTGAAGACTCTCCCAAAGACCCACATCGCTTGGGTGATCTAAAAATAACCATAAAGCCTTTTTACTTAGTTTTTATTTTGCATATTTTGGCTTGTGAGGGGGACTTCATTATCTCCAATTAGATCTATAGGAAAGCTTTGACCTAGGGTTTCATCTCCTAACATCATTTTTAACCCCTCTTCATGGGGGATATATAAATTAAGATCACCTCACTAGGACAGTGGTTTGAGATATTAAACCATATCCATTAGTAGAGGTTAAGCTTAGGACATATGATTATTTTGGGCATCATACTACATTGAACAAGTGATAGATGTAGTGTTTGTGAAAAGGAATATACCTTTTCATAATAATCTATTTGATGTGGACCTAAATGATGTTTCTTATTTTACGTGCTAATGTGAAATTTAGTATGCATGGGATCTATCTAGATGATAAAAAAATGTAGAGTTTTAGTAAAACTACACTTGCCATAAAAATATTATTGATGCAAGGTGTTCCCCAAGGTCCATATCATCAAATTTTCACTTGATAGAAGGGGATGTTAAAAACCTACTATATAATTCTCTTTTATTTTTGGATGAGCACTGAAATTCCTCTTAAGTTTTGATATAAATATGGACTTCAACAATATCATACAACCTTGTCAATTTGGGGCTTAGGACAATTAATTAGTTGAATTTGTATTTTTCCTAGATACTTGGTCTTGATTTGAGTCAAAAAATTATTTGTTAACAAAATCCATAACCAAACACATTGTCCACCAGGTTTATTGAAAAAGGAGGCATTATATTATCCAAGTGAAAATCATCTTTTTCCTTGTTCAAGATTGATATATTAAACATTGTGTCATATCATCTGATTGGTGTAGTTATGCTACCCATTTGAGTCTAGACCATTTGCCAAATTTTATTAAGTATTTCATTGATAATATAAATTTGAAATTGAACCTTTCTAATTTCATAAGGTTGATGTGTTAAGTGGGTTTGCCATTTGTACTAGACTTTAGGGAACTTGGGTTCAAGTTCTATTTTGGATTGAGAATCATTTATAGACTCATTATCATTTTTCATTGGTGAACTTAGGTTCTCTTTTGCATTTCTTATACTCTAAGTTCAAGAACAAAATTATATACTATCTTTCCTATTACCATTCTTTTTGTGCCATGGTAAAGGTGAGTCTTGAGTCTATTTGATACAACACTTTTGCTTTAGAAATTTGTTAGACTTTGTGTGTTTGTGTGTCATTTGAGTTGAGGAGGGTAGCACTAGGTTGCCCAAAACTTGTCAATTTTTTTTAGCTTAAGTCTTAAATAAAACATTTATCACACCTTTTGCACGAATTATTTCATAGACTTATTTGCATAGAGTCCATTTTTTTCCCAAATTCCAATCAATTTGAGTGTTCTTTGTAAGTCTTTGTCTAGTGTAGTTGTGCCATTCATTTTTGTCTAGATTATTGTTCAAAAGGGTCTATTTTGTGCAATTATTTGGGAGAAAATAATCTATCTCCAACTACCTTTTGTTTCACACCTCATACCCATTGATCAAGTTTATGTTCAAAATTCAAATGACTAGTCTATGCTAAAGTCTTTCAAACTTGTTAGATTAAATAATTTCACTTTTCATTTTAAAATTATAGCTTTTATGCTTATTTTACCAAAAGTCCTAGCATGTACCTTTGTTTGAGACTATATTTTGATGCCATGTTTGTCCAAAAGACCTAAAAACCTTTGTTTTTCCTAGATTATACTCATTTGAGACACTTTGATCCTATAACTTTGCATTTCAATTTTTAGTCCATCTACTTGACCTCTTCGTGTGAGACATTTTAACGTTAGACATTTGAGGTTAGCTTGTATTATCACATGTCATTGCATAAAACTTTTTGGATATACATTTCCATTATTTTGACTAAATTAAACCAAGTTCTAACCTTTTGATGTTAATTTTTTAGAGTTTTTAGAACTTTATTCCCTTTTGGTGGTAAAGCATATACTATTGATCCCAACATGTCTTCCTACACTCATAGTGGCATCATGTACAATCCAAGGCTTAGTAATGTAGTCTCACAATAAGAAATGGTTCAATAACCCTCTGTAGATGATGTTGTTTATGAGATGGATCCTTATCCATATTATAACACTCAAACAAGGGCATAAAACCAACATACATTAGCTCATTATTTGGTTAACATGCCTCCATACTCGAAGCACAATTAAGAACAAATAGATAAATACCTAGCTATAGTACTTTTAGTTCAAGAACCATTTTTTTAACAACCATATTATATTACTATGCCATCAATATATGATTTTTATCTATTTGAGTGTCACTTATTGCAAAATAAGGATGATATTTTGGTCAAAGATATATAATTAGGTGCTAATTTTTTGATAGACATCCCCCATGAGAATTTGTTAAGTCTAATATTAATGTTACAACATACTTTATAGTCAACACAATGAACATGCTTCCTATAGTAGCCCTCTCTATCTAATCCCAATGACATATCAAGACACTCGTATGCTTGTCAAAGGAAAAGGCCTCATGGAGGATCAATTTATATAGATGTAGATAACATACCAAAATTTGATGAACCTAGTGTGTAATTTTAATAAAATGATCATGTCAAATACGACTCTTATTGATTTAGCTTCTTCAACAAAAGTTTTAATGGATTTAACTAATCAAGAAAATCAAGGTGTATAACCATTTACATAAAACACTTTGATTGAAAACATGTTTCATGTGCCAACTATCAAGGAAGTATCTTTTGATTCTATGCAAAAAAGTGAGAAAAAAACATTGGATAAGATGCAAGCAATGTCCAATCTAAACCAAAGTGGTGTTAACACATAAACAACTAGTTAAAAACAAAATGTGCCTTTAACTAGCACTATTAGTGGTTATCAAAATCAAGGAATATAGGTTTTAACATCCCAATCTCAAACAACTAAAACTAATCCTCAACCAACTACTTCTTTATTCACTCAACTAACAAAATTAAGTAGTTATCCAATAATAAGTACCACACCATAACAAAGTGTGACAAATCTTACTCTTCCCCAATAGGTGATGAGTAATATTATAGAATAACATGCATCATCCAATTAACCCATACATCAGAGGTATAATATATTTCCACCTCAATAGGGAGTAACCAATGTTCCACCTCACCTGGTAGTAGTGAACATACCTCTTTCATTACAAACTAATATGCCAAATCAAAACCAAACAATGTATAAATAATCATTTATAAATATTGGTCAACAACAAATGTTGAATCTCCAACATGTATCCACTTCCCAGTTAGGATTACTACAACAAAGAGGTTCCAATGTTCCTTAAGTACCTATTAGGCAACCATTGCCTTTCATGTAGAATGTGCCACAAGTTTAGAGATAGGGTCTTGGTTCATATGTTCGCCCTCAATAACAAGGTTTTATTAGTTAGAAACATGTCTCTATTCAACCTCAATAGGCACATTATGGCCATATCCCTCCATCCCAACCTCAAAATCCACAAAATCAAGCACACATACCCAAGTCCAACTATAATATCACACAACTACAAATATGAATTCAACAATCACACCATAATATGAGCATGTGTATTATTGGTCCATTCCCAAAACAAACTAACATTCTAATCAAACTATACCTCTTCTATATCCTAACCAAAGTAATTCACTTGTGACCACCCAACCTCCACCTCAAACCAATGTTGCTTCTAGTTTCCTAGCCTAAAAATTGCAAAAAATGAAGGATCTCATTACTGTCATTCAAGCTGGGAATCAAACCAAAAAGTTTATGTTGGATGATGTGTGTCTATACCCTTTCGACATGGAGTACTTATAGATTCTATTTCCTCTAGGATACAAACCACCAAAATTTGACAAATACAAGGGGAAAGGTGACCCCAAGGCTCATTTGAATAAGTTCTTCATTGCATGCTAGCCACTGGTATATAACAATATATACCTATTATTTTATTTCCTAAGGAGTCTAGTAGGAAAATCCTCGGAGTGGGTTTTAAATTTACCCAAGAATTTAGTATCATATTTTGACGATCTTTCTAACAAGTTTGTGTAACACTTCTCAGACAATCTTTTTAACAAGTTTGATGAAATTTTATTGGTTGACTAAACACAAGCCAAGTAAAATACCAATGAAAGTTTTGTAACTTATCTAGAGAAATAGAGAGCCCTTGCAAGCTGATTTACCCATAGTTTACCATATAAATAATTAGCCACTATGTTTACTAAAAATCTACATAGTGAGATATCCTATCATCTAGAATTTTATGTGCACATACTTTTAAAGAGATCATTGACAAAGGTTTGTTGGTCGAGTGAGCCCTTATTAACAAAGTGATCATCAATATTAATTTTTGAAATCAAAATCAAGATATAATTAAGGGAATAGACAAAACCAAAACCAAAACCAAAACCAAATCCAAGCACAAGTATTGCAACCAACATAAATGAATAACTATGAAAAACCCAAGCCATTTAACCACAACAATAATATTATGGGAAATGGAGTAACTGAGTCATGACATGTCTAAATGGTGAAAACATCATTTTCTCATCCCATGTAGCATATACAAATTAATCCTAACCCATAACCTTTTTAGCAAACACATCAAGTGTAACAACCCAAGCCTCCATAACAAACACAATAATATTTTCCATTACAAACCCCTCCTCCAAGGAGAACAATGCCTACTCATCACATTTATAGTGAACTTGGAGAACCTATTGAGTATGTGTTTCACAAGCACATTGTTTCTAATTTGATTAGCTAACATATACCAAAACATTATCTTGAAGGCATTCCTTATATTGATTGGTACCAATAAGATGAAAATATAATCGGGCTAAAGAACATAATTTTTGACATTATGTGCAAATCAAATATTTGATTCATAATATTTGGACAATGGGGATATAAAATTAGATGCTATCACTTCTACTTCTAATCAAAACCTTAAAATTTATCAAAACCCCTTTCCCTAACATAACAACCAACCATAGTAGTGAAAACAACAACAACAATAGCTAGTACAACAACAATAATATCAACCACCAAGATATAATCAACCAAATCAACAACAATAGAACTAAAAACATCAATCTAATGGATGGGACCAAGGTTAAAATTGAAATAATGAGTAGAACTACCATGTATTTATACATGACTACAATAAGGTTGTAGAACATATTGTAGGAGGTCACATTTATACCATCTCCATCAATTTGAGACTAAATACCAATCAATCAATACATTTGCTAAATAATACCAGTCAACCAACTCACATTGATAATCCTTACTTGACCTAGAACCACATATAGGCTACTAACAAATAAGGATTACTAATTTTAGACCCTATACTGATAACTCATCTTTGCCTCAGGACCACACACAAGTGCAGAAATAACCAAAACTTATCTTATCTAGTCTCCCACTACCACCATCATTTGTTAGAAACCATGGTCCTGCATCCCAACCTGATTTTTCAATCACAACTTAATAGTCAAAGATTACCATCCTAGGCCCACAACCATCTGCCACTTCACCCATCATCTAACTAGCCATTATACCTTGGAACAAGACATTTAACACTATTTAATAAAATACATTTGACATTATGGAATAATTATAAAATATGCCAACACAAATATCCATTTAAGATTTATGCACATCAATAATACACAAAAACATCTTAAATGAGTTCCATAGCCAATCTATAGTTTCAAGTGACGTATCCCTTGACAACTTTCAAGCTTTGGTTGGATACCTAGCTCCATCCCACCAATTAACCTTCAACCAAAGTGATATATCATCCCTTGGCCTATTGTACAATAATCTATTATACATTGAAGTGTACATAAAGTATCATAAAGTAAAATGTGTCCTTATAGATAATGGATCAAGTCTAAACATAGTGTCTCTAAAGGTCATCAAGCTTCTTGGGTACATGACAATAGATCTCCAAGAAGAAATAATAACCATTAAAGACTACAATAATGAAGAATGGGAATCACAAGGCACTACCAGTTTACAAATTATACTTGGGACCTTGACCCATGATACCCTTTTCCATGTAATAGATCTCAATTTTTCATACAATATGATTTTGTGTAGACCTTCGTTACATGAAATTCATGCAGTCCCATCAATGTTACACCAATGTATCAAGTTCTTCCATTCAGGAATGGAGGTTTTTATACTAGGAGATTTACATCCATACAAGCATTGTAAACATATAAAGGCCGAGTTTAAGAGCTATAACTACCATTTTGACATGAATCCAATTACCAAACAAGACAAGGGAAAGGCAATACTCCTTGATTTATCAGAGGATAAATGCATTGATCCTAATACCCTTGAGTCACTCTCCCACATACCACCTCTTAAAATATCCAATCATTATACCATTTAAGCAAATGACCCGAGAGAGTATTTGACCCATGAAACCTTTCATATTGTAAACCTTCCACAAAAACCTATTTATTTTGGAAGACTTTAAGCCAAACCACTTTACATGGAATGGAAAAGAAAGGGAAAAGGTAAAATTCATAGTTCAACACCTACCACTTTCATACTAGCCTTTGGCCAAGAATAAGACCCTATCAAAGGTGATGAATCATGGTTGTACAATGACAAGCATGTTAATTTTTATAAAAATAAAAATTATCCTATTCCTATTAGGATCATAGAAAATCAAGAATATGAAGGAGGAGGCCTCAGACCAAACCAACAGGGAACACTTGAGCCTCTTTATATGACTAAGTACAATGGACCCTATGTATATGGATTTAAACTACCTAGGGGTGACCACATGTACCTTAATTATGTTCTAATTCCTATGACTAGTGACGATGATGCTAATAATGAAGTAGACTATGATCATAGCCTTTTTGATGACCTAACTAAGATCAATCTATTTGACACTCATTCTATTTGTACCCTTAGACTAGTCATTTCTCACAACCCACTTTCATTATATTATCCCCAACTAATTGACTAGGGCCAATAAGAATCCAATGTGCCGATTGATGAGTTTCAAAATGATGAGGATTTCTATGGTTTTATAGGCCTTAGGGATAATGTTTTGTTGTGGGACCATAAATCAGGGTTCTCAATGAAATTAGATCCTGAAGCCTATTTTGTAGAATGGGTGAACATCCTTAGTCAAAAGAAAATAAATAAGACATTAAGGTTCCAAAGTGAAAACCTCTTTGAAGCACTTTCAAACCAGGGAAAAAGTAAAGAAAAAGGCTAGTATAGTGGTGAAATTTTATTCTAGGCACCATTAGATGGGGGTGTTCAATCTTCTTCATGCATAGCTTAGGAGACCACCTATGAGTAACTCATCTATGGGTTTGAGTTTAGTTTTGAATAACAAAAAGATTTTTATTGAATGATTAAAGATTTTATAACAATATTTGTTACATGGCCATCCTCCCATTGGGGATTTTGATTCATCATGCCTAGGAGAACTTGAAGAACCAATCCAAATAGAGTAATCTGACATAGTCAAGAAGTTCAAAAATTTACCCACTATTCTTGAAGATAGTTTGACCCTTCTAGTAAAAGACATAGTAGAGGTTAACATTAGGAATCCATATGATCCAAAATGGATCAAGCTTGGGGAATCCATTATTGAGGAGGAACATGAAGTAATTACAACCCCTTTTAGGGAATTTGTTGACATATTTACATGGGCCTATTCTAACATGCTTGGTTTGGACCCTACCTTAGTTATACACCACATTATGGTACATCCTAATGCCAAATCAATGATTTAAAAGCTACATAAGATGAATCATTTCATTATTATATTAGTGAATTAAAATTTGGAAAAACTCTTGGAAGCAAGATGTATTCGATCGATTGACTATTCAGAGTAGATTTTAAATGTTGTGCTAGTTAACAAAAAACTAGAAGGAATTAGAATCTATACTAATTTCCATGACATAAATAAAGATTTCCCTAAATATGATTTTACATCACCAAAAAATGACATGATCATTTAATATATAGTAGGTTATGAGATGGTCTAACTAATGTATGGCTTCTCAAGCTACAATTAGATCAGAATTACACCAGAAGACCAACATATGACAACATTCATCACTCCATAGGGAAAATTCTATTATCAAGTTATGTCTTTTGGTATTAAAAATGTTGGAACCACATACCAAAGGGCCATTCCCATCATATTTCATGATATGATGCATGACATTATTGAAGACTATGTCAATGACATTCTTGGCAAATCAAAGACTAAGGCTAATCATCCTACAATGCTATGCATAATATTTGAAACATTGTGTGAGTACAAAGTTAGGCTAAATCCTAAGAAGTGTGTATTTGGAGTTAATTTAGGCAAATTAATTTGATTTATTATGTTTCATTAGGGCATTGAAGTCAATCCATTCAAATTACAAGCCATAACTTAGATGTCACCACTAACTAATTTGAAGTAGCTCCACAGTTTACAAGGTAAGATCTTATTTATCTGATGCTTCATATCATAGTTTGCTAAAAAATGCCATATTTTTAAGCATCTTATAAAAAAAGGAGTCATATTTCACTAGGATACGCATTACTAGATAGATTTTTAGTAGTTAAAGGATCATCTAGTAAATCCACTTATTTTTTTGCCTCCTATACCAGGAAAGCCATTCTTATTGTATCTATCAACTACAAATAATGCCCTTGGGAAACTTATGGCTAAAAATGATGATAATGGAAAGGATCATGTTGTAAAATACTTCAATTTTACACTGGTAGCATATGAACACAATTATACATTTGTAGAAAAAGCCTATTTAGCCATGGTTTTTGTAGCTTAGAAACTACAACACTACATGTTGAACAATAAGACCATGGTCATTTCAAAAGTAGATCCACTCAAGTATCTACTATATAAAATAGATTTATAAGGTTATATGTCCAAATGGATCGTGCTTCTCGATGATTCTGAGATAGAATATGTAAACTAGAAAGCCATCAATGGGAAGTTCTTGCCGATCAGCTTGCTAAAGCACCCCTTATAGACACAAAGCCACTCACATTCTAATTTATCAATGAATCCATCTTGACCATCATTGACACACCTCTTAAGGAGCATCAAAAGAAGCTATATGTTGATGGTTCATTTATTTCACGTGGATTAGAAGAAAGGCTTTTATTTATTACACCACAAGGGGATCTAATCCTTAAATCATTTAGGATCAGCTTTCCTTGTACCAACAACATGGTTAAATATTAAAAACTTATTTTAGGGCTTTAAAAATTAGTATAATGGAACATATCTCATCTCAAGGTTTATAGTGATTCTTAGTTAATCATCAATTAGGCTACATACTAATTTTAGACTAAAGATGACAAGTTGGTGTAATAAAAGGCCATGGTCGACACTCTCAAACAACAGATTGTTGATGCCAAATTTAAACATATACTAAGGGAAAGAAATAGAACCATAGATGAAATGTCTACTATTAGATATATGACTTGACAAAAAGACATGTAAATAGTATCAGTTCCTCATCAAGAATTTGATAGTACTAGATTGTACACCTTTAACCATCACGATGATCTATGATATTATTGGTCCTAGCTCTCTCTGGGATTCAAACCTTTATAACTACCTTCATGACTAAATTATGCCTCCTAACCTACCCTACAAGTAATCCAAATCCTTCATTCATCAAACCACTCATTATAAATTACTCAGACTAACCCTTTACCACTTTAGTTTTGATGGAAATTTGCTTCATTGTTTAACTTTGATATAATCTACACTAGTGTTATGGGAAGTTCATGAAGGAGTATGTGGAGCCCACACTAATAGGGCCAACCTCTCCAAAAATATCTTGTGTATTGGGTACTATAGGTATATAATGGAAGTAGATGCAGCTACATATGTGAAAAAGTGTGAAAAATACCAACAACATGATAATCTAATTCATGCCCCAACCAAGACTCTAAAACCAATGCTTACACTATGGAAATTTGATACATGGGGACTTAACCTCATTGGGAAGATAAACCATACCTCATCAAATGACCATAAACATATCCTTACCACCAAAAAATGTTTCACTAAGTGGATCAAATCTATAACCCCAACTTACATGATTGGAAAGCAAATTTCCAAGTGCATTTTTTAGAATCTTATATGCCACTATGATATCCCCTCTAATATTATATCTAATAATGGTGGATCATTAAAAGATAAAGATGTGAAATCTCTATGTGATGAATACAAGACTACCTTACATTTTTCCATGGCATATTATCCACAAGGTAATAGACAAGCAGAAGCATCCAATAAAACCATTGTCAACATCATTAAAAATATTATCAATGATACTGGCTATGATTAACACCTCTAAATATTCCATGCCCTTTTGGCATATAACACTAATCACCATACCCCCATAGGAACCACTCTATACTCACTTGATTATGTCATAAAGGTCATTATTCCAATTGAGTTTGAGTTACCTTCTCTATGCATCTCTTTGAAGCATGTCCTAGATGATGAATACTACTAAGTATCTCACCTAAAAGAGTTAGAACTATTTGATGAGTAATGCATGGATGTATTAAAAAATATACAAGCATACCAGAACCACCTCCATGGATAGTAAAATCTACATGTTAGGCATAAAGAATTTGAACTTGGTGATCCCATCCTTAAAGAGAACCAAAATTATACCATGGCCAAAAATAATCATAAAGGAAATTTCAAACCAAAATAGATAGGGCCTTTGATCATTATTGAAAATTTTGGCATCAGAGTGTATAGGGTCGCTATACCAAATGGATATTAACTTGATGAATCAATGAACATTATACACTTCAAGCATTACTTCATGTGAGTGACCTGGGGTATTGTTATGAGTCTCATTTTAGTTGTACTATAATATTATCATTCTTCCTTGTACCATCTATCATTAAACCATACCTTTCCCATCAATCAAGTTGTTTTCTCCCTCCATACCTAACCCTTTGACCTTTTTTTCATTTCATTAGTTTCATGGTCACTTTCAGCAAGAGGATTCATATTTAGTTTTGAAAGTAGATTCAATATTTACAATAGAGGTAGTATTTTAGAGAAGATATAAGTTTGGCAGTTGTATCCTAAATTTCTTATTTGGTTCTCTCTCTCATTGTCATGCTACTAATTATAATAACCTATGGGCTAACAAGTGTAATTAACCTATGCCATTATTTATTAATTATAACCGCCTATGGGACAATTAGGGGAAACACTTATTTATCATCCCTTGAATTATCACGTTACCATTCTTATGATGTACTATGCCATTTATGATCTTTTCCTATTTTGTTTGAATTGGCTATTACACTAGTCAAATTCCTTTATTTAAAGGTGGAACTACTATATTCTGAGTCCATTTTGGGATTATGTAGGCCATGCTCAATGCACATTGAGGACAACTCAATCACATTAAGCCACACTCTTGTCATTGTGCAAGCAACCTAGTAATGCTCTTGCCATTTTGAGAGATTTGACCATTTAGTGTCTCGTCATTCTTAATTGAGTTGAGATACTCCAAAATTACAAAAAATAGTAGAAAATCATTTAAAAAACCAAAACCATTGACCACTTCTTTGCCTTAAGGATTTTGGAAACCCTTACTAAGTAACAAGAAAATCACTTGTTACTTAGTTTCTCCATACTTTTTGGAATTTTATCCTATGTACTTGCTATTTTACAAGCTCTTTCTTATTATTCTATCATATCCATCATGTTTGTTTTTCATTAGTTATCATTTTCTTTCCATTTATTGGGAGAAATACATTCGACTTGAAGATTTTATTGAATATTACATCCATAGAAATATGTAGGCATTATTCACTTATCTAGTGCATATAGAGACAGCTCGATCACCCCCTTCCTTTTATTCTATTCCCCCATCTTGTTTGTTTATTAAGTTATTGCCTATTTTCTAGGGATAATGTGCATCATCTTGTTTGTTTGTTTCTATTTGTTGGTTGTTTGTGTTCCTATTTGTTTGCTTTCAAGTACTATTACCTTGATTCAGTCTATGTGTGTTTATTGGGGTGATTCTTTGTGCATTAGTCTTGAATCCATCCATATTCATATTTCAACATTGTCATCATGATTTTTATCATTAATGCATTATTTTTAATTGAGTATTGGATATTAGGAGTCAGTCCTTATGCATATTTCATCTAAGTCCTCATGGCTTTCTATCATTATGCCTAACATCAAGTGTTATAGAAAAAATCATCTTTAATAAGTCTACACCATCAATGGAAGTATCAACATCTCCTCAACACTAGCACTAGTAGCAATCCTAATATAATCCAAATCATATCCCAAATAGAGTATTTAAACAATGAAATAATTTCAACCTTTGTTAGTTTGGATGAGCATCTCCCTACTAATAGGCTATCCCAATTCATCTTTATCGTCTATCTCAAGTTACCATCATCATATTTCCAATCATTAGATATCAATCATGTTTTCCATAATCCAAGTCTAATGATTATAACTGCCCATGGGCAAATCATTGTACACCATCCCACTTGTATTCTCAATGATTCTAACCAACTTTGGGTAAATCATTCACTTTCTTCTACCCAACTAGGGCATTGTTTTATCCTACTTGTTTATCCTAATTAGAGAATATTTATATTCTCAATGATTATAACCACCTTTACGTGAATCATTGTGTTATCATACCATGTTACGACTATCTAGGTATAATGCTTATAACTACCTTTGGGAAAACCATTATACACCATCCCACTTGATTCTCAGTAATTTTTCCCAACTTTGGGCATATCATCATGTTTCCACCCCATTATATTCATCCTTTCTAGTCCAATCTTTTCCTATTTTTGAGGGACCACTTGCTAACCCCTTTACCAACTATCCCATTGAGGAGGCACATACACTTCATCCATTATCATTAAAGTTTTATGCATGAAAGACCTTTTCATTATTTGAGAATATTTTATATTACCTATAGTTTCAAATGCCTTACCAAATAGGGGTAAACTATAGCCACCTAAAACTGGTCACCAATAACCTCCAACCAAGCTTCAAACCAATTTTTATCAAACATTACAATTTAGGTTAAAAACACTAAAATATGTTAAATGGTTTGAACTTGTCATATACAAGTACCAATTTTTGGCCAATGTATCCCTAAATTGGGTAATTTATTTTATGTGATACCTAACTTTGATGAAATCCTCTCGAGTCAAAATGATGATTTTCACACCTAGGTGCTCTAGATTGTTCTTTTCTACCAATTTTCTTGCGTGAGGCATGTGCCTTTGTTATTTTGTGTTTGCAACATCCTAAATGGGATAATGGTTTTGAACTCATCTAACATCACCTTCCAAATCCTCTCTAGTCAATTTTAACCCTATAATATGACATTTTGACTAGTTTGATTAATTGGACACCAATTTCTAAAAAAATTAGACCAAAATTGATTAATCATGTTTAAAGCTAATTAGTTTCAATCAAGAGCTGAAGTGGATTTTCCATGGAGGTTATTTATTATTTCATTAATGGAAATTGATTATGAATATCTGCATCACCTAATACATCATCTATGGGGTGGCATCTAGAAGTCATAAGTGCCACAAATATCTGATTAAGTCCTCCCATGCCTCTTTAATGCTTCCCTATCCCAAATATTTATGAGAGGATTTACTTATTTTAGCCTCTAAAATTTAATGGATTATGGGCAACACATCTTCATTTTGAGATGGCAAGTCTAAGTTCATTCCAGTGAAATAGGAAAATCTATAAATAGAGGCCATCACACTCATAATAATAAGCTCTCTGAAGCCAAAGTTATCGTACACAAATGATTTCAAAATCTATTTTTATATAGTGTTATTATTCCAAATTATTGAGTTAAGATTCATAAGATAAAGCCACAAAATCCAATGATTCCAAAAGGAGGTAGAGATAGCCAAAGATCCATTAACAAAGACCTTTACAGTACAATGCTAAGCAAGCAAACAAATAAATCCTTTGGATCAATCAAAGAAGGTGAGGAAAGTTTGTTATTTCTTTACATTCTATTTGTGTCTTCTTTTGGTTTGTTCACCAATCTCCCCATTAAGATATAGGATTAAGGTGTTAGTTCATTAGTGTGCTTTTTGGATTTGATCTTCTCTACTAACATGATACTGATCTCCCCTTATCACATTCCTATGTTTAAAGAAGGGACATACACATAATATTTACATAAATGGCTAGTTGGGAATGTGCATTTCACCAATTTGACCAAAGCAAAACCAATAAGACTTATTTGGGGTCTAATTTAATTTAAATTTAGGTTGATCTAGCATAAATGAGTACTACATTATCAGTATTTTCCATAGTATCAAGTGATTTGAGTTTTAATATGTTTAGTTTAGCCGGAGAATGGTGGGATAAATATAGTCAACATTATAAGGATCCTTTAATACAGGAAAAGGTAAAAGACCATAGTAGATCCAACACGCATACAAGATGTCATTCTAAAAAGTAACACATGGCTATAGATAAGGGGAATGTATTATGATAATTACAAATGTACTATTAGGAGATTTATAAAAGGAAATAATGATTATAGACCTACCCAAAATAAAATATGTAATAGGGGTAAATTAAATCAAAGCAATATAATAACATTAGGTGGCGACAAAGAGATATATAATCTAAAGGGTTGTAACTAAGAGGTTCCTAATCTAAGGGTTATAAAAAATATGTGTAAATGACGGAAATGAATCATGCAATGATTAGAATGCACTAAAAAATAATAATCTAATCTAAGCATACATAAAAATAACATGAAAATACAATATATACACACTAAGGTAACTTGAAAAAAAGAGTATAGGTATAAAAATAATTTCCTTGGGTTGAGTTAATAATGTATCAATCTCCTCATATGCTCAAGTGTCACCTTATAAGAGATGTTTGTAGGTGATGATCAAGATGGAAAGAATAATAACTAATTATCCTTAGTTGGGGACTCTAAATAGTAGGTGTATTTTCATGTGAGATACTATTTAATTGGATGTATTCCTTATAATAAATGAAAAAATTGTATCCGTATAAAAATAGCTCAAAACCAAAAAATTCACTAGTCAAACTTAGTTGAAATCATTGGCCTAACTATAGTAGTATGGAAAATATCAAGTAAACAATAATTTTTTTACTTAGTCGATAATGTTAGATAAGGGGAAAACCATTTCAATACATCATAAATGATTCTATAAACACATAAACAATAAGAACAAGAGAGGAAAGAGAGAAAAAAGATATAGAGGACAAGTAAGCAAATGACATGACATATAGATGAAGGATAATATAATAAAATAATGGTAATATCTCATAAAGAAACACTAAATGGACCACTAAAATATCAATGCATTCCTTATGATGTTCATTTATGGATACTGATACACTATGAAGTATTTCAAGATAAATTAGTTGTAATTGAAAAATGAGGTGTAAATAGGACCTAATCACATGTAATTTAACTATAAGGGAGTGGTTTAGTATGCACTAATCACAAGTCAACCTAAATCTCCCCAATCATGTCTATTTGGTCCTAATTCAAAATAAAATGGGTTATTGGTTCGTTTAAAGTTTAGGATGTATGGTTTAGGGTTTATGTTTTAGGGTATATTATATTGTTCTCACATATAATTTTTTAGAATTATTGTACCCTGTTGGTGTAGACTTTTATCCCATTGGGTTCTATCTACATGGTCTAGTCAAGGTTGCTTAGGTTTAATAAAGGTCATTAAGGGGAAAATAATCCCACATGCATGAATATGTTGGGACTTTTCTATTTTCCAAAAATATAAGGAACATTCCTATGCACTTTCTAGCTAATGATGTTAATTCTTCTGAATACAATTTATTAATTTTGAAGATATTTCTTCTTCCTATTTTGATTTCTTCTTTTCAAATTTCACTACTCCATACAGGTTTTCTCTAAGAATTCGATCCTATATAGTAGATCTAATTATGGCCCCACTTTGACAAACTAAAATTAACCCATAGAATTCAAAAGTAACTTAAATATAAAATAGTATAGTCAATTATTTTGAAATTGGATCTTTATTATTTTTTTCATTCTAAATATTTCTAATTGGTTTATTTTTCCATCAGTGAGTCCATGTTTTCATTGATTCTAAAATATTGTATATTTTGAATTTATGTATAAAAAATTATAATTATGCACAATTTTTGCTAATGGTACTTAGGGTTTAGGGTTTAGGATGTAAGGTTTAGATATTTGGATCTATTATTTTGGTTCACCTCTCAAGACATTAACTTATTTTTATAAGTGGAAAATGTAATAAATTATGACCATTTAGGAGATACTATTGAAAGGAAATAAATATCCATTCTATATAGATATTTGTTTTGGAATGGATATCTATTTCCCTTGAATATAATTCTAGGCATCTCACTATGCAAAGGGCCCGCATTATTTTATATAGGAAAAACCATAATTATATTTTAATATGCAAGTTAGATAATATTACTATAACATATAGGTCATAATCTCATAAAATTATATATATTTTTGAGAAATTTAATTAGGGAAGATAGATAAAATTATGTTGTCATAGATATTTTTGTCCAACCAAAGAAATAAAAAAAGAAAAAATAAAACAAACTCTACATTCAAAATAAGTTATTTTATTTCAGGATAGAAAAACAAAAGTTGATAGTGAAATAATAAGTGAAAGATACCAAAAAGGGTGAAGGCATGTCCTCTACTCTAAATTAGGGTCTCATAGCCAACAATGAAATTGAAATCAAAATGAATGTAGAAACTAGTAATGAACATATTTTTTTAAAATTGAAAACATAAAATTATGAAGCCTATGGATCAATGGATTTTTACACACCAAATGATGTAATAAAAGAACCAAATATTGTCATTGAAGAACCTCATAAAAAATTTAAGGAAAAACCTATCAAATAAATTAAAAACTAAGATTTAAATCTTAAGGCATGATATAATCTAAATGAGAAAAAATATATTAAATCTCCCCTCCAACACACTTTTGGTTAGATTAGAAAAACACTTTTAAAATGTACATGAATTCCAAATTGATCCAAATTTGGATCCTAATGTACTAGTCATGTATACTAGTCATTTCCACTATGTTGAAATGTATATAATTCATGATAGTAAGACATTTCATATTAAAAAATCAAATCAAACATGTTTCAGTGGTAGAGTTAGCATGGGGATGATCTATACATACTCATAATGATGATGTTA
>JARHVA010003632.1:1860000-1903068 GCA_037957365.1 Torreya grandis | reverse complement strand
GAATTGAAATGAGGAAAGTCAAGGGAGATATCCCCTTAAAATCTAGAGGTTTGGTCTACTAATAGGTAACCCATTGCCTAGGTCATTCCATGTTGGACTAGGTTTGAGGTTTGGACATGAACACTCCTCTCCTCAGTTGGGATGCAACCTAGAACCTCCAACAATTATAATGCAAAAAAAACATTTATGCCACTAATATAAGTCTTGTTAATTAATAAAAGCAATTCCTTAAAAGCATATTAGAATTAAAGAATGAACATTACTAAAATGCTTATCATAAGAAGTTTAAAGAAATGTTATTAAGGATTTAAATCATGAACTTTAAACCATATTCATTATAAAAAGCAAAAAGTTTGGAATAAATAAATGCACTTAAAAAATTTGATTCAACTAAAGGTAATATAATTAAAGAAATCCAGGTCAAAAAAGTACACATTTTAAAAAAGTAGTTGCATAATATTTAAAATCTTTATAAAGGTATAAATTGCACAAATATATTACTAAATGCATTATACTTATGTACTAAAGAAGATAGAAGTAGATAAGCGTATGTAAAAAAAAGTGCTAAGTCAAGAATATTTTAAAAAGTGATCTAAGATAGCACAATTAGATAAAGTGCATGTGCTAAACTAAATTTATAAAACTTGATAATACCAGAGAATAAAAGATAAGCACAATTTTTATATTACCAAATCAATGCCATTTAGTTTAGCTAATGTCTTTGATTATTTGTGTTAGGATCTATTTTAATCCATTAGATGATTATCAAAAGTTATCCAAATTCTTCATTTCTCATTAAGTTATGCTTTGTAAATTTATTAGAGATAGTTTATCCACCAATGAGTGATGGCTCTAGAAAGGATCACAACCATTATTTGAGTGAGGAATAGTAGTGGGATCAACTGATAAGATAACATACACACCATTTCATAGATATTATATTAGAGCATCGTATACGAATGACAAGATAATTTTAATAATAAAAAATACATACACTCATGTAGTGTAAAATAAACAAAACAAAAACTATTTATATGCATTCCCTATTTATGAAAGGGATGTAAGTGCAATGCATTATCTATATTATGTGAACAATTTATATGTCCAATTTATGTATGATAAAAGTGGAGTGAATTATATGTATATTTTATACATTTAATGATTTATAACCCCATTATGTGAAAATTTTATATCATGATTGATCAATTAAATTATCAGATAAAATAAAACATTCTTACTTGGAGCTGCAATGTTCTTTATTTCTTCTACCCTACCCAAAGAAGTACAAAATGAAAATACAGTCGAGAGGGAGTCGTATGTAGAGTGAGTACATTTGTATATACTGATTAAAATTTTTATCTACTCTTCCTCACACAACCTATAGAATTATGAGGTAAAATAATCAAGATATCAATTTTTTTCAATCATTATATCAAAACAAGAAGAAAATATCTCGTGTGATAATCAAATTGATATCAAAAAGGGTTAAAAACTACATTATGATGGTTAAAATGGAAAAAAATATTTTAAATTTCACACTATTACCTTTACCACCATCATTCATTCCATTATAGGTTACTCTGAATGATTTGAAAACATGACATCATTACATAATATAATATATTTAATTTTCAAAAGAAAAATAATAATATTTAAAATAAGACTGTCTATCAATGTTAGCGTAAAAAGTACAATGTTGAATATTATAAATTATAAAAGTTTGAGTAAAATACAATATAACAATTTTTTAAAAAAATACAATGTTGTCCATGATGAATGTATTACTTTAAAAAACATTTTATGCATTTCGTTGCTTGACCATCCTCATATGTAAAGGTTGTGTCCTTCTTAGATGTTAAACGGGGTTCAAGATTCAAAAATATAAAATAATAAAATTCATTTTATGTAACCAACTAATATAATAAATTCCTCCTCTAGGATGCTCTTACAAATATGGTGTGCACTTATAGACCTAGGTATTGGGCACACAAGCTCATGAAGAGGTCTAAAAGGATTAGCATAATAGAAAATGAGAAACAAGATAGGAGAAATACATGTAAGTAATCATGGATGTAAAAAATGAGGCCCATCATCAAAGGGATAATGGGCTAATTAAATGTATTGAGGGAAGGGATCCTTGGAGTATTCAATAGGAATGTAGAGGTCATGATGATAATTGACCTCTACATGCCTACTATAAACTCTGTCTACCATCCAAATACCTAAAAGGTACATGGAGGTCACACTTATAATTGAGCCCCGTGTCCCTAATGGATACTCTATATACCCTTGGAGTATATAGAATACACATCGAGGTCATGATAATAGTTGACCTTCACGTGCTTATTGGATACTCTATCAACCCTTGAATTTTCCAACATACATGTGAAGGTCACACTAATAGTTGACCTCCACATGCATGTTCGATACTCTATCTATCTTCCCCCCTCCATCCATTCTATTGGCATGTTGACCCTTTGATGATGGGCATGAATTTTTATATCCTCAATTATGAACATAAATAGCTAGTACATTACACATGAGCTAATAATAAAGGATGTAATAAGTCAGGGCCATCAATGAAAGGATGAGGAATGACTGAATAAATGGATAAGAATGACAATTTGAGGTTCACATTTAATTTTCCTTAACCTTTAGCATTAGCCTTAACCATTGTTGTTTTCCTTAATTGTTATCATTTGTATTATCAACTAATGGGATTATGCATACGTAGAAAAGGAATGGTGTAGTGGAAAATGAGAATTGGTATATAATTCAAATAGGGGAAATGTGTGCAAGTAATAATTCAGTACTTAATGGATATTAAAATTTATTTTTTAACTAGCATTTTCCTTAACCAATATTGTTTCCCTTAGCCATTATTGTTTGCTTTAACATTTTGTTGATAGATGTTATCCTAGATGTAAGCTCTATACATTCACTAATTTTTTAATTCCCTTAGACACATTAACCAAAAATATTAACACACTATCTAGTTAAAGTGTTCAATTCGATTTGGACCTTCACTCTAGATGTTCACCCTTGATTGATCACAACCCATTTCTATGTCACTTTTCCCCAATGCATTTTGGTTTAACCATTGAATGTACCTAGTGGTTATGTTCACAATAGAAGATGTAAGAAGTGGGGCCCATCATTAGATGGCTAAAGATTCAACATAATGGATGGAGGTGAGGTACCCATAGAGTATCTAGTAGGTAGTTGTAGGTCACATTGATAGTTGACCTCCACATACATGTTGGATTCTTTATCTACCCTTAGAGTATATAATAAGCACGTTAAGGTCAAACTGATAGTTAACCTCCACATGCCTTCTATATAATCCATCTTGTTGTACCCAAAAAATGTCTCTCATATTTGGGACAACATATAAGCTATTTTGGTCATGCAAGACAAAATTATCTCTTCCCATTTCAAAAAATTGTTCCAAAATTTCAAAATTGGGAATTATTCAAGATTTTTTTAGTTAAAGGACTAATAGGTTCAATAGGTTCAAAAGCTTCTACAGGCGAGTTCAACCAAAACAACAAGTTTCCTCAACACTTAGATGCTTTTGAGATTGGTTTAATGCCTCGCTTCAACCAAAAATGTTCATCGAAAAGCTTCAAACAAGGATTAAACCATTGAACCATCAAACCCCACTTCTAAAAAGGTTCAAAGGTTCAACTGGTTCAAAGGTTCAATGTCATCAAACAAGAATTAAGTGCTTCTATCAAGGTTCAAATTTCAAATACTTCAGGTTCAACTGGTTCAAAGGTTCAACAAGTTCAACAGTGGTTGGTTCAACACAGTTTGTTTCAAAGAGCTTGGTTCAAGTGGTTAATAAAAATGAAGGAATGAACCATTAAACCGTTGAACCAAAGTTGGTTCAATCGGTTGGTTCAAGTGGCAAGTTCAAAGGAGTGCCCCAAAATTTGAAGAGACAAGTGCCCTTACAGAGGGAATTTCTATGGCAAAAGTGACTAAGGCAAGAAAAACCTAAAACAAAAGCCCGTTAGATCCCAACAGATGCTTCCAAGTGTCATCTATTGAGCCCCATTTTAATTTATTTCTAAGAACTATGGAAGTTGCCATGTGTCCCTTGTAAGATAAGCGAAATGCAACAAGTGTTTGTATCTACATGAATCCAAATGAGTCCTAAGTGTATCTATAGTGTTTGTAAAAGATTAGCGGGAGCCACCATGTGTCATCTTCTATGGGAGACTCAAAAGGCATCCAAAGCCTTTATAAGTTAAGCAGATGCCACCACATTTCCTCACCTATTTCATAGTGGATGCTGCCATGTGTCACCTATTGAGATAAGTAGAAATTGACTAAGGCAAAGCCAAAAGAAAAGTACCCTTCCAGAGGACATTGAACCAAGCTGAGTGTCCTTGTAGAGGGCAACGAGCAAAGGCAAACACAAGGAATTCCTTCAAAAACATTCCCATGGTAAAATGTTTAAGGCAAAGATCCTTCATACTTTTTGTCTAAAGGAATTCACAATGGAAGAAAGCTCGATGGAAAGTGAAAACAAAGCAAAAGAAGATTTCCTTCAGATAAATTGTCTAAAATAATTTCTTTAGACTTTTTATCTGAAGGAAAAATCCCCCAAAATAGAAATCTTGTTGAGCCACCATGTGTCCCTTAGAAAGTTGAGTAGAATGCACCACGTGTCCCTTGCAAAGTTTAGCATAAACTGCCACATGTCATCTATCGAGATACAGTTTCTAGTCACTTTCAAAGTAGTGAAATGTGCCATATGTCATCTTTTGCAAGAAACTAATATAAGTCTCGAAGACTTTTCAAAGGTAGCTAAAGCATGCTAGATGCTGAAAATTGTCAGCATCTGAGTGAATCTAAAATGGGTCCCAAATGTTTTTATAGTATAACTAAAGCTCAGTGGAGATTGTGATGTGTTCTCTTTCACAAGACTTTCAAAAATGTTTCTAAAGCTTCTATAGACAAGCAGAAGCTGCCACATGTCCTGTGGTAACTCTATGGAATGTGACAAGTGTCTATATTTACATCTTGAGTTTCTTATAGGGTTCAAAGCTTCTTTAAATAAGCATCTCTTAGAGTCCCACAGATGTTGCCAAGTGTCCTTGCCTATTTTTCAGTGGAATGTGCCATGTGTCAATTGTTGAGATCAACAGAAAGTGACCAAAGAGCAAGATCTGATTGAACCAAGGACCCGATTCAATAGCCAAGAAAGGAGGAACGATGAAGAAGGACCAAAAATATTCACACATAAGATATGTTTCTAGAAGCAGACCATCATGTGGAGCATGACCTATTTCTATGCATTGAGAAAAGCAAATGGGCAAATACGTCTGATTCTAGCATATCTTCTTGATAGAATTTAATGCAACATGATGTGTTACTACTCCCAAGTTTTTATTGGAGGGATATATATTAGACTCTCTCTTATAGTTTTAAAGGAGATCTCTCTCTGTTATTAGAAACAAAACTCTGCCCAAATTGAAAGACATTACTGAGACTTTGAGCTCAAATTGTTCATCACATTTCTTTGTTTAAATCAAAAAGCAAGTTACTTTCAAACTTTGTGTTGTTATAGCTTGTATCATTCTAGGGGATTGTTCTTATGTCTGTTTCCTAAAATGTATTCTTGTTTATGCAATTTAACAAGCAGAGCTAGTAGAGGTGACAAAAAAGGTGTCCTGAAGCCAGTTACTTTCAGACTTTATGCTGTCATAATTGTCTGCAGTGTGTGTTTATTTTATGTTTCTATGTAAAGAACCTTAGATGACTTGGTGCCCTCATTATTCTTCATATTTCACTCTTTGGTAGTTAAGGTGGAGACTGTGTTCCTGATTTCATCCTGTCATGTTATTATAACCTATTACAAGTTACTTATTATCACCAGAAAGATTCCTTTTGACTGCTAAACAACACTTTTAAAAGAAGAGGAGTGCTTTCTATCATTACATTTGGATTTCTCCTTTGATTTGCACACATCATCTCTAAAAAAAGAGAGATGGATGGTTTATCCTTCACTTGAGTATTATTTTATGCTATATATATATATATATATATATATATAGGGAACCTCCCCTTGATGAGAGGAGAGATTAATACCCTTTTTATGTGGTAAACCTACACATTTGGCTGACCAATCTTCCTACTGTGGTTGATCAGACCTATTTTGTTTATCAATACGTTGATTGACAACATATTTACCCAATAGTTTTTTGCGACTCCGCTAGGGACATTACATGCATTCTAAAGCCTCAAGTTTTAGATTAAAGTAGTTCATACCCTTATCCAGTATAGACTGTGGTGACTCCATTGTGTGTCTTACCCATTATCATTATAACCTTACCATCCACCTCCACACCAACTGGGAAAGAACGCGTAGTTTAAAGCCTCAAGCTTCAAGCTGAAGCAAGCTCAATTCTTTTTCCATTTTTGTTTCATAATCTGGCAAATTCAAGGTATACACAAAGCCAAAGGGTTAAAGGTATTGTTGACCCTATATTCGAGTTAGTACAGCAAAGTAATTTTGATTTGTCTCCCTCACCATCTCATCTCCAACGAACTAGGAGCTTTCTTCCTACTAAAGTTAGGTCTCCATTACCATGTGAAACATCTAATTCTATTGTTAATAAAGCTTTTCCAATAATTACCCCTCTAAGATTTATTATTCCTCCTTTTCATAGTCATACAATGGAAGTTCAAGGCCCCTGGGGTAATTCTTTTGGCCCTCTCAATCTTACTTCACCTCTACATGAGCTCCCACACAGTTCAAGGAAGAATTTCTCCAAATTCTATTGTGATGGGAAAGTTCATCCTGATGAAAACATTGCAGCCTTTAGCATAGCCTATGGTGTGATAGGAGTAGAATTTAAAGATGTAGCAGTTAGGCTATTTGTGGAAACATTACAAGGTGCTATTGCAGATTGGTTCTACCATCTACAGGCTCAGTTAGTAACTGAATGGAACACCCTCAAAGCTAAGTTTGAAGCTAGATTCAAGCCTGCAGAAGATGCACATGCCCTTTTGGCTCAGCTCACACAGATGAAGAAATAGCCTCATGAACCAATGAGGGAATTCATAGCCAAGTTTGACAAATTGAGGAATAGGATCCCTATAATTGATTGACCTACAGCTAAGAATCTCAAATGTTTCTTCATCAACTCTCAACTTCTAGAGGTGAGTTTTCTATTGAGACATGCTGGCCACATAGACCTTGCTGCTGCTCAGGACTTGGCTACTAAGGTGGAAGATGATCTCATCTTAGTAGGGAAGATAAGAAGAGATCCTAATAGAAGCAAATCTTCTTCATCATCTGAGAATTTATCTACAAGCACCACTGATCAAATGGTGCAAAAGTTGGCAAATGAACTGTTAGCCTTGAAAAGACAAGTGGCACAAGGTATGTCTTCTACTCCTTTGTATAGAGATGTACCAAGGAGGACATTTCCTAATCAGTCATATCAAGGTAATGCTACCAAAAATCAAGGGTAGTCAAATCGTCTTCCTCCCCCATAGAGAAATCTTGCCCTTGAAGCTCCTCCAGTTAACTCAGTAGTTGGATATCGAAAAACAAAACATAATTTCTCTTTCCAACATGAGTTTAATCAAGAAAGTGATGCTAATCTCTTCATAGAGGATCAAGAAGAATCAGTTGGAAAATCCCAGATTGGTTTCCTAAATTACCAAGATGAACCTAGAAGTGAAGGTAAAGCAACTAAGGGATCATATGCTATGTTTACCTGGTCCAAGAATCAATCATATCAACAAGATGATAAAGAGAAGATAGAGGAACAACCTCAACTAGAAATTAAAATTTCTAAGCGTGGAACCACTCTGCCTTTCTAGCCAAAGGACCCAGTGATTACTAGAAAGGTAAGTACCCCAAACATTTCTACACCTTCTACTTCAATTTTGCAAACCAGCCCTCCCATCCCTCTTAAAACCTAAAAGGTTGAATTGCCTTCCTCTATGCCTAGTCTAATTCAACCATTTAACATAATTGATCATGTCAAAAAGACTAAAATTCAAATGTCTAAATTTGAATTCCTGGAGTCCAATTCGAATCAATTAGATAAGTTGGTTCAATGTGTCAAGAACCAAACCATCCCTGCAAGACAAGAGGTTAAGAAAGTAACTCATGACCCCCTAAGGAACATGTCCATCCCAAACAATCTTGTCATTACTCCTCCTGCTGCCCTTAGGAAAATAGAGCTTTTCTATGTTTCCCTGTTGATAAATGGTCATCAGCTCAACAATTACATCATTGATTTTAGGGCTTCAGACAATGTCATGCCTTCTAAAGTGATAGAATCTCTGGGTCTCACACTGACCAAGACATTTGGGAAATATTTCTCCATGGAAAACAAACAAGTACCTCTGCTAGGATAAATTAATGACACCCAATTTTTGTTTGCCACCATTCCATACAAGTGAATCAAGATGACTATCCTAGTGGTCGATGTCCCAGCATCATATGGCATCCTTCTTGGGTGGAACTTTTGAAGGATGTTGGAGGGGAATTAAGCATGGACTTGTCTCAGGAAAGAATCTCTATGAAAGGTGTAATGCAGAGGTTGCTTCCTAAGAAGGAGGCAAAATGTGTTGTCACTCATCAAGGCCTGAAGCTCAAATTCTATTTGAGTCTTCAGGCAAGGGTAATTATTTTTTATCTACTGAAGACATTCATGTTTTAGCAAATGAAAATCTTGTAGGTGTCGATCTATGAATTGGTTCAGAAGAAACAATACCAAGTATGCCTAATAGTGCCAATCATTGGTAGGTGTTGAATGGAAACAATCAAATCATGTGCTGGATTGAACCAGAAGAGTAACCAATTATGGTAATGGACCATGCTACTGCGCATCAAAATTAGGAAAAGGAACTCTTTGCCAAAAGATTAAAGATTCATGGTTTTCAGATTAAAAGTCAAATTTTGTTGTGGGGCAAGAGGAGAAAACCAAAGGGAAGACACAAAAAATTGGTTTCTTGGTGGAGAATTCCATTTACCCATCATCGATTCTAGGGAGAAAATGGCTTCTTGCTATTTTATTAGGATAGAGCGCTATTTTCTCTACCTCTCAGGGAATAGCATCTGAAACACTTCAATTCTAGAAGTACCAAATAAGTTCACCTGTACATATGTATATTTGTATAGCTGTTATTTCTTCTTTATATTGTTCATTTTCATTTTTGAAACCTTTCTTTTTGGGTAACATGACTCTTTAGCCCAACGGTACACATGAAGACACTAGAGATTCTAGATTCTACTCCCTTTAATTCTTTTTATAATTGATGGAAGTTCCCCAACTAGAGCCAACTGTTGTACTCAAAAAATGTCACTCATTTTTGGGACAACATATAAGATATTTTGGTCCTGCAAGACAAAATTATCTCTTCCCATTTCAAAAAATTGTTCCAAACTTTCAAAATTGGGAATTATTCAAGCTTTTTTTAGTTAAAGGACTAACATGTTCAATAGGTTCAAAAGCTTCTACAGGCAAGTTCAATCAAAAGAACAAGTTTACTCAACACTTAGATGCTTTTGAGGTTGGTTCAATACCTTGCTTCAACCAAAAAATTTCATCAACAAGCTTCACGGAAGGATTGAACCATTGAACCATCGAACCCCGCTTCTAAAAAAGGTTCAAAGGTTCAATAGGTTCAAAGGTTCAACGTCATCAAACAAGAATTAAGCACTTCTATCAAGGTTCAAAGTTCAACTGCTTCAGGTTCAACGAGTTCAAAGGTTCAACAAGTTCAACAATGGTTGGTTCAACATGATTTGTTTCAAAGAGCTTGGTTCAAGTGGTCAATATAAATGAAGGAATGAACCATTAAACTGTTGAACCAAAGTTGGTTCAATCGGTCAGTTTAAGTGGTAGGTTCAAAGGAGTGCCCCAAAAGTCAAAGAGACAAGTGCCCTTGTAGAGGGAATTTTTGTGGCAAAAGTGACTAAGGCAAGAAAATCCTAAAACAAAAGCCTATCGAAGCCTAGTGAATGCTTCCAAGTGTCATCTGTTGAGCCCCATTTTACTTTATTTCTAAGAACTATGGAAGTTTCCATGTGTCCCTTGTAAGATAAGTTGAACACAACAAGTGTTTGTATCCACATGAATCCAAATGAGTACCAAGCGTATCTACAGTGTTTCTAAAAGATTAGCAGAAGCCAACACATGTCATCTTCCATAAGACACTCAAAAGGCATCCAAAGCCTCTATAAGTTAAGTGGATGCCACCACGTGTCCCCGCTTGTTTCATAGTGGATGTTGTCATGTGTCACCTATTGAGATCAATGGAAAACCAACTAAGGCAAAGCCAAAAGAAAAGTACCCTTGTGGAGGACATTGAACCAAGTTAAGTGTCCTTGTAGAGGGTAACGAGCAAAGGCAGACACAAGGAATTCCTTTGAAAAAGTTCCTGTGGTAAAATGTTCAAGGCAAAGATCCTGCAAATTTTTTGTCTGAAGGAATTCACCTGAGAAGAAAGCCTGACAAAAAGCAAAAGCAAAGCAAAAGAAGATTTCTTTCAAACAAATTGTCTGAAAGAATGCCTTTAGACTTTTTGTCTAAAGGAAAAGTCCCTTGAAATAGAAAACCTATTGAGCTGCCATGTGTCCCTCAGAAAGTTGCAACAAAATGTGCTATGTGTCACTTACAAACTTCAACAGAAACTACCATGTGTCATCTATCGAATATAGTTTCCAATCACTTTTAAAGCAATGGAATGTGCCATGTGTCATCTTCAAAACTCAGCGGAGATCGCCACATGTCATCTTCTATAGGAAACTAATATGAGTCTCAAATACTTTTCAAAGGTAGCTAAAACACGGTGGACGCTGACAAGTGTCAGCATCCAAGTAAATCTAAAAAGGGTCCCAAATGTTTCTATAGTATAACCGAAGCTTAGTGGAGATTGCCACGTGTTCTCTTTTGCAAGACTTTAAAAAATGTTTCTAAAGCTTCTATAGACAAGCGAAAGCTACCACATGTCCCATGGTAACTCTGTGGAATGTGACAAGTGTTTGTATCTGCATCTTGAGTTTCTTATAGGTTTTAAATCTTATTTCAATAAGCATCTCTCATAGTCCCATAAATGCTGCCAAGTGTCCTTGCCTATTTTTTAGTAAAACGTGCCACGTGTCAATTGTTAAGATTAGCAAAAAGTGACCAAAGAGCAAGATCTAATTGAACCAAGGACCTGATTCAATAGCTAGGAAAGGAGGAATGATGAATAAGGACTAGAAATATTCACACATAAAATATATATCTAGAAGTAGACCATTAGGTGGACACTGGAGAACACAAAAATTCAATGGCGTGACCTATTTCTATGCATTGAGAAAAGCAAATGGGCAAATACGTCTGATTCCAACATATCTTCTTTACCAAATTTAATGCAACATGATGTGTTACTACTCCCAAGTTTTCTTGGAGGGATATACATTGGACTCTCTCTTATTGTTTTAAAGGAGATCTCTCTCTCGCTATTATCAAAAACAAAACTCTGCCCAAATTGAAAGACATTACTGAGACTTTGAGCTCAGATTGTTCATCATATTTCTTTGTTTAAATCAAAAAGCAAGTTACTTTCAAACTTTGTGTTGTTATAGATTGTATCATTCTAGGGGATTGTTCTTATGTTTGTTTCCTAAAATGTATTCTTGTTTATGCAATTTAACAAGTAGAGCTAGTAGAGGTGACAAAGAAGGTGTCCTGAAGCCAGTTACTTTCAGACTTTGTGGGGTCATAATTGTCTCCAATGTGTGTTTATTTTTTGTTTATGTGTAGAGAACCTTGGGATGACTTTGTGCCCTCATTGTTATTCGTATTTCACTCTTTGGTAGTTGAGGTGGAGACTTTGTGCCTCATTTCATCCTGTCGTGTTACTATACCCTGTTACAAGTTACTTGTTATCAATAGAAAGATTCCTTTTTTCTACTGAACAACACTTCTGAAAGAAGAGTGTTTTTTGTCATTACATCTAAATTTCTCATTTGATTTACACCTATCATCTTTGAAAAAAGAGAGATGGATGGTTTATCTTGCCCTTGAGTATTATTTTCTATATATATATATATATATATATATATATATATATATATATATATATATATATATAGGGAACCTCCCCTTGATGAGAGGAGAGATTAGTCCCCTTTTGATGTGGTAAACCTATACATTTTGTTAAGCACGGGATATACTGAGAGGGGGGTGAATCAGTATATCATATATCTTATAAATCTTTTCCTTGATCAAATTCCACTTAATCAAACATTCAAGATATGTAATAAAACTCAAATAATAAACACCACACAAGATAGAGAGACACACCAAATATAACGGGGAAACCCAATGTGGGAAAAACCATAGAGAATAATCTCAAGTATATGAATGAGCACCAACCCAAACAATATTCACAAGCCAAGCTTGCAAGAGCACCAACCCCTTTACTAAGAACCAACCCATAGGAGCACCACACCCCTTTGTTGAGCACCAACCTAGCTACTATTCGTGAGCACCAACCCACAAAAACACCAACCCCTTTGATGAGCACCAACCCAAAAATAATTCATGAGCACCAACCCACAAGAGCACCAACCCCTTTGTGTATACCACACACCTATCTCTCAATGTTGCTATCTCAACAAATGATAGATCAATACAACATCTCTTTCCTCTCTCTCACCTTTGCTCTTCTAATCTAGATATAACGAACACAAATCATATTCATCTCTCACAATTGCTCTTCTAAGCTAGATATTACAATATCAAATCAACCTCTATCTCTCATATTACAAATGGCTTCTCAAGCCTTAATTTATAGCTTTCCAAATGACCTTTGGCCTTCCCCCTTTGCGACCCTTCAATCCTTATGGAAAATAGCACCAAACTTGTATGACCCTTCATATTATTGCCTTTGAAAAGTCATGTGGTGACCCTTCATGACCAAAAACATCCTTCCATCTTTTGTCCTCATCTTGGTGACTTTTCGTATTCCTTAAGGTGTCCCTTCATGAGAAATTGTGCCCTTACTCTTTTATCTTCACTTGGTGACTCTTGTAATTCCCCAAGATGACTCTTCATGGGAAAATGCATCCCATCCTTCTTTTTTCTTTACCCCATGGCTCTTTGACTTCTCCATGGGCCCTTCTTTTGTCTCATATGCAACCAAAAATATATTTGTTAATATTAAATAAATATCAACTCATATTAGCCAAGATATATTTATTACAAACAACATTAAATGCAATGGAGCCTTTATCACCAATAATGCTAGACCTTTGACATCAATTACAATATTTCCAGTAATCTCCCCCTATGTCATTGATGGCAACCTCAATCCTGATACTTCCACATCCTATCACCTACACATACTATCATCTGAAAACATATAGTAACTCCCCCTTATTGTAGCAACTTGTACCTATTCCCTATACCTATCTTTTGCACATGTACCTATACTTGTTATTCTCCCCATTTGACATCAATGGCAAAGGGCCTACCTAGAGCTAACACTTAGCTCCCCCTAAACTGATGCTGAACATCAATGGAAGGAAGTAATAGAAATTACTCCCAACTCCTCTTACAGATCTTTGAATGTGTCCTTTGATTGTGCCTTTGAGAATATATCTGATAATGCATATAAATCTTTACCTATCCTTTGAGAATATGCAATCAACTCATTTGAATCTTTTCTTCTAATCTCACAACCTTATTTATGAAACTTTAATGTGTATCCTTGATCACATATTTGACTAACACTCAACAGATTATGCTTAAGACCTTTTACATATAAAACATTCTTAGTCTTAGTTCTACCATAATCCAAGCTTAAAGTACCTTTTCTGGCTATCCTGGCAGTGGTTTTAACTTTGAATCTCATTGTACCACCATTGATCTTCTTTAGAGTTGTGTGCTTACTTTTATCACCTATCATATGCCTCAAACATCTACTATCAATTAACCATGGCTGATCTTTACCTCTTACATGCAGAGCTGTCTGAACCATCATAGAATCTTCAAGTTATTTCTTCTATCATGAACATGTCTGAGCCTTCTTCTTGATGAATGGAGCTTTGAAACTTTGATCCTTCTTGACTGACTCAAACACACTTCTACAATACTGAGCTATGTGTCTGAAGTTGTTGCACTTGTATGATACTATGGTCTCTTCATCAAAGCTTGATAGAGGAGCAAAAGAGTTGTGGCTTCTGCTTGAGACTCCTTGACTTTCCTTCTCCTTATTTATAAAATTTTTATCTCTTTTTATACAATATAATTTCTTGTGACCATATCCATTACAATAAAAACAATAGCCATAAAAATAAGAACTGTCTGTATATCTCTGACCTGATTGTCTTTTGTAGCTTTGTTCTCTCCAGTCTTCTCTGTTTCAAATGTCCTTTGTATTTTTCACTTCTCCCCTTTTTGTTTCCTCTTTTATAAGAGCTTCAACATACCTCTTTTTCTTTTCAAATTCGATCCTTGTCTTATCTGAATTTGCTTTTTGACTTTCTAATATCTTATTCAGCATGTTAGTGCTATCTTCAAATTTTGAATCACTGACTACTTTATCACTGACTGCTTTCTTAATATCTTATTTTAAAGAGGCAATTTTAATAACATACCTTTGACATTCTTTTCTTGCTATTTCCAACTGTGCTATGAGGTCTTATTCATTCTTCTTAGCCTCTTCAAAGTGTGCTTGTATATCTTCAATCATTTTCTTTGACTCTTGTTCATTTTTCTCAATCTGGCACTTTAATCTTTGATTCTTCTTCTGAACAACTTCTAACTCTTCTAAGGCACAAATGAACTCTCCTTCCATATTCACTTTAGCTTGCTCCTCTTCTTCTTTATGATCATCTTCATGTATGCCATGAATAGAATCTCTTATTCTAAATCGCTGACTCCACTATCTTTGCCTGAGCTAAGATCCTTAGAATACAGGCTCTTTTTCTCGAATCCCTTCTTAGATTTGCCTTTGAAATTCTTCTTTTATGTAGGATTTTATTCTTCATCATCATTAACCTTATTTGGGCATCTAGCTAAAAAATGTCCAATCTTTCCACAATTAAAACATTTAAAAGGTAATTTTCCTTGATATTTACGTGTTCCTCTTTTCGGCTTGTGAATAAAAAGTGCTACATTGTCATGTTCATCATCATTAGAACTATCACTTGATTTTTGAATCTTAGCTTTCTCCTTCTTTGATGTATTCAAAGCCACTTCTCTTTTTGAGGGTTTATCTTGTTCTATCTGCATCTCATATACCGTGAGAATACCATGAAGCTCATCCATCTTTAGCTTGGCTAAATTATTCATCTCCTTGATTGCCAAAACCTTTGCATCATATCTCATTGGTAGAGATCTCAAAACATTTTTCACCACCATTGACTCATCTAATGTTTCTCCAAGACCTTGAATCTAATTTATGATTTGATCAACTTGCAAAAAATAACTTCCTATATCTTCTTCTTCTATCTTCAAACTTTGAAATTGCCTTCTAAAAGTCTGCAGCTTAGCTTGCTGAACCTTTCCATCACCTTTGTAAATATTCTCAAGTTTTATCCAAGTTTCATGAGTAGATTTACATTGCATAACTTTAACCAATTCAAATTCACATAAACCACATAAAATAGAGTTTAAAGCTTTAGCATTACATTCACTTGCCTTCTTTTCTAGCTGGAGTAATTGCAAATGTCTGTGGCTCTTCATATTCCTCCACCACTGCTTTCCATATGTCAAATCCAAGGGCCATAAAATAAACCTTCATTCTCATGCTCCAAAAAGCATAACTCATCCCATCAAATAAAGGTTCCTTATTTATAGAAAATCCTTCCTATGACCTAGCCATCGTGCTTTCCTAATCTACCTTCAAGCTATAAAACTTTTCAAAAAAGAACCTGCTCTAATACCAATTGTTAAGCATAGGATATACTGAGAAGGGGGGTGAATCAATATATCATATATCTTATGAATATTTTACTTAACCAAATTCCACTTAATCAAACATTCAAGATATGCAATAAAACTCAAACAATAAACACTACACAAGATAGAGAGAGACACCAGATATAACATGGAAACCCAATGTGGGAAAAACCACAGAGAACAATCTCAAGAATATGAATGAGCACCAACCCAAACAATATTCACAAGCTAAGCTTGTAGGAGAACCAACCCCTTTGCTGAGCACCAACCCAACAATTATTCATGAGCACCAACCCATAGGAGCACCACACCCCTTTGCCGAGCACCAACCCAGCTACTATTCATGAGCATCAAACCCTTTGCTGAGCACCAACCCAGCAATAATTCATGAGCACCAACCCACAGGAGCACCAACCCCTTTGTGTATACCACACACCTATCTCTCAATGTTGTTATCTCAATAAATGATAGATCAATACAACATCTCTTTCCTCTCTCTCACCTTTGCTCTTCTAAGCTAGATATAACGAATACAAATCATATTCATCTCTCACAATTTCTTTTCTAAGCTAGATATTACAATATCAAATCAAAATCTATCTCTCATATTACAAATGACTTCTCAAGCCTTTATTTATAGCTTTACAAATGACCTTTGGCCTTCCCCCTTTGTGACCCTTCAATCCTTATGGAAAATGGTGCCAAAATTGTATGACCCTTCATATTCTTACCTTTGAAAAGTCATGTGGTGACTCTTCATGACCAAAAACATCCTTCCATCTTTTGTCCTCATCTTGGTGACTTTTTGTATTCCTTAAAGTGTCCCTTCATGATAAATTGTTCCCTTACTCTTTTGTCTTCACTTGGTGACTCTTGGAATTACCCAAGATGACTCTTCATGGGAAAATGTGTCCCATCCTTCTTTTTTCTTTACCCCGTGGCTCTTTGACTTCTCCATGGGCCCTTCTTTTGTCTCATATGCAACCAAATATATATTCATTAATATTAAATAAATATTAACTCATATTAGCCAAGATATATTTATTACAAACAACATTAAATGCATTTGGGCCTTTATCACCAATAATGCTAGACCTTTGACATCAATGACAATATTTCCAACACATTTGGCCAACCAATCTTCCTACTATGGTTGATCAGACCTATTTTGTTTATCAATATGTTGATTGACAAAATATTCACCCAACACATCTACCCTTAGATTATCTAATAGGCACATGGAGGTCACACTAAAAATTGGCCTCCATATTCTTGTTGGATACTTTGTCTACCCTTGGAGTATGCAATAGGCACATGGTGGTCATGCTGAAAATTGACCTATATGTGCCTACTAGATACTCTAGAAACCTTGCTCCTCTCCATCCATTCTATTATCCCATTAGCCCTCCAATAATGGGCCTCACTTCTTACATCCTCGATTATGAGCATAACAAGCTAGTGTATTCAACATGAGCTCAAAATTTAGAATGTAATAAATGGGCCCATCGATAAAGTGATAATGGGATAACATAACTGATGAAAAATGGAATAGTAATTCATCATTTTCAAATCTTGTGCCACCTTACATAATAAATGGTTTTTAACTGGATAATGAGCTAATGAAATAGATGGAGCACTGATAGATAAAGTAAATAGAGGGGATATGGATGTCAATTACCAATGTGATATCCCACACTAAATGTATCATCTAATTATGATTGTAATGGAGGATATAATATTTTATCCAACCCAAATAATTTATCATCACTGAATGTTTGGCATGGAAAACCATGCTTACATTTAACCTCTACACCCCCATTAGTTACTTTATCTACTGACACTCCATCTAACATCTACTGGGGTTTAAATTAATTAATTAATTACCATATACAAGTGCCATGTGTTTATGGATAATAATGAAATGTAATGGGTATTCATGAACCCTAATGTGTGGCATACTATGTTACATCCATATTAAAATGTTGTGTGTATATACCCATGAAAATTTCTTATTATAAAGTAGAATAAAAATAAGAAAGTGATCATGATAGAGACCCCTATGCTTTGTCCATAATATAACCTCCATATTTCCTTATTTAAGCATTTACTCTCAATATATAGTCAAACTAAAATTTTATAAAACAATACCATCAAAGATGTAAGGATGTTTATCCACTTTATTTAAGGTAAGGGAAAAGTCAAAACTTTAACATTCTTTGTAATGAATACACAGATCAATTATTCATATTTTTTTAAAAAGGAGTCTGTATATATATTCACTGTCTATATAATAACCTTTACATTCTATGTATCATTCTCAAATATGATACATATAAAGGAATTTTAACTACATACCTTTGGATTTTAGCTTTATACTATAAAGGAATTTGAATGTTTGGAATTTTGACCCTTGGTCTATTCACATTGTTGTCCATCTTGCTAAATTGATGAAATAAAGAAATCAACCATCATTATCTATAATGGACTATTGTTTGTCTATTGACACTATTATCCATCTTGTTATATAAAGGAAATAACCAATGAACAATAAATATATATATATATATATATATATATATATATATATATATATATATATATATATATATATATATATATATATATATATATATGTATCAATTGTTTTCCATTATCAATGCTACATACTATCTTAAGCATTTGGGATAATATCCTTCACATAAAAACTAAAAAAATCAAATCTTGCTACATAAATTAAAAGAGCCAATAAACTAATAAACATATCCCATTGTTAAAAAAAAACAATCAAAGGGTATTAAATAATATACCATTATAAGAAATGTAAAAAATGTAAAATGGTATTATACAAACAATCAAGGTTTAGGGAATTATACAGATTATAATAAGATGGACAATCATAGACCATTATATAGACTGATGGTTCATATCAAATAGATATATGTAAGACATATATGTTGTCCATCATCCTATGAAAAAAAGGAAAACATTTATAAAATATTTAAGCATGTTCAAGATTCATAAAATCATCCCATGTTCATTAAAATCAATGGGTTTCAATGATGCTTCTATTATTAACTTGATAGAGTTATGAACAAAAACAAACACAATATTTTTTTTGCAAGCCCATAAAAATGACTTATACTAGGTACTAAGTTAAGAGAAACATAACATTGAGAAAAACATAGTACTATGTTATCCACCACATATGTTTGACTCTTTCCATTGGAAATAAGAAATTAAATATTAGAAAGAACATAAAATTATTCTAAAATAGGCATACCATCATGGGTTCGAGTAGTCAAAAAGACAATTAATGGTTTTTCATGAGCATTCTAGTATTAACTTGATTGAGTTATCAATAGAAGTGAACATAATAAAAGTTTGCTAGAAGCCCACAAGAAATAAATATATATGCCCATCCTTCACATTATCATTAAATAACTAAGGAGTATTATGTTGACTATATTTTTGACTGCTTGAAGGAAATAATGATTAGTTAGGACATAGTTTATTATATGTTTTATGTTGACTACTTTGACTTATTTGAGGGAATTCATGATTAAAGAGTGCAAGCATTTTTTTTGACAATGTGCATCTTTACCCCACATTTCATTAACAAATTGCATATAATACTAATGAAAACTTTCAAATGGAAACAAATACTAGGGTAATGAAGAATTATCTCCTAAAATTATTATCTTTATCACAATTCCAAAATTAAATAAATAAACTCAATGATAGTAACCCAATAGGGTGTACCATTAGACACCTCACATCTCATGAATCTTACTTATCATAACTAATCATTATTGACATAAAACTCCAACTTGGCCCCCAAAACATGAGTTCCTTCATGTAGTCATCTTTAAAGGACATGTAGGTTTAGGTTTCGTAATACATTTTAGTTTTTTTATTTTGACTATATTGTTGTATGATTGAATGAATTAATGATTAATTAGGGTAGAATCATTCATTCAACTCATATTTATTGGAAAGTTTTTGTAATTATGAGATGATATATATAATTCAATGAAGCATATGAATTAAACACATAATCATTATTGGATATGTTACATATAAAGGAATTTTAACTCTATACCTTTGTGTTCTAGCTAAACACTATTCACACAAAACATGAATTCTACCCCCAAAACGTTAATTTCTTGAAGTAGTCAACAATAAAACCACTGGGTTTCCATGATTTAACTTGATATAATTATGAACAAAAGGAACATAATAAGGTTTCACAATCCCGTAATAAATACTTATACTGATTACTAAGTTAAGAGAAACATAACATTGAGAGAAACATAGTACTAAGTTATCCACCACCTATGTCACTCTTTTTATTAGCAACAAGAAATTAAACACTAGAAACATTCATTCATATCACCATTTAAGGGAATAGTTGTGTCATAAAATATAGATGCAAGTTTAAAGACAAAATAGGGTAAGATCCTAAAATGATTCATAAATAAGCATACCATTAGGTTCAAGTAGTCAAAAATATAGTCAATGGGTTTCCATGAGCCTTCTATTATTAAATTGATTGAGTTATCAATAAAAATAAACATAATAAGTGTTTTACAAGCCCACAATAAATAGTTATACATGCACATCCTTTTTTAGGATCTTACCCTATTTTTTCTTAAATATGCATATATCTTTTATGACTCATCTATTCCTTTAAATGGTGATATGAATGGATGTTTATAATGTTTAATTTAATGTTTCTAATGCAAATATTGACATAGGTGGTGGATAACTTGGTATAATTTTTCTCACAATGTTATGTTTATCTTAACTTAGTACCTATTATAAGTCTTTATTGTGGGATTGTAAAACACTTATTGTGTTCCTTTTTATTCATAACATTATCAAGCTAATAATATAAGGATCATGAAAATCCATTGATGATATTTATGATGGATTTAACCTATCTACATGCTTCATTGGGAATGCTTTTATACTCAAGGGTTGGATATTCAACAATGTCGATAATAATTATGCATCGAAAGAATGATTATGTCTTAACTAATCATTAATTCTATCAAGCAATTAACAATACATTCATCATAATACTCCTCAGTTCTTCAATGATAATTATGTTAATGTGAAGGATGTGCATGTATAACTATTTATTGTGGGCTCATGGGGGTGCAGTCAAAAATATACTTAATAGTTTTCCATGAGCCTAGTATTATTAACTTGATTGAGTTATCAATAAAAATGAATACAATGAGTGTTTTAATATCTCACAATAAATAATTATACATTCCCATCATTAACAATATCACAATTATAACTAAAAAAATGGGGACTATTATGTTGACTATATTATTGATTACTTGAAGGAATTAATGATTAGTTATGGCATAATCATTCATTCAATGCATAATCATTATTTACATTTTTAAATGTACAACCCTTGAGCATAAAAGCATTCCTAAATAAGCATAAATTTAGGTTAAATTAGTCAAAAATATAGTCAATGGGTTTTCATAATCACTTTATTATTAACTTGATAAGTATTTGATAAGATCATAAAAAAATAACACTAATTAATAAATGAAGAGAAACATAACATTGAGAGAAACATAGTACTAATTTATCCACCACCTATATCGCTCTTTCAATTAACAATTGTAAATCAAACATTGGAAACATCCATTCACATCACCATTTAAAGAAATAGTTATAATCACCATCAACATGATCTCAATCAAAAAATATAGATGCATGTTTAAGCATATAATAGGGTAAGATCATAAAATCATTCCCAAATAGGCATACCATCAAGTGTTTAGGTAGTCAACAATATAGTTGATGCTTTTCCCATGAGCCTTCTATTATTAAATTTATATAGTTATCAATAAAAATGAACATAATAATTTTTTAACAAGGCCACATGAAATAATTACATATGCCCACCCTCCAAATTAGCACAATTGTCACTGAAGAACTAAAGAGTATTATGTTGAATGTATTGTTGACTAATTGAAGAAATTAGTGACTAGTTAGGGCATAGTTTGTTTTATGTTGACTATATTATTACCTACTTGAGGTAATTAATAATTAGCTGGGCATAATCATTCATTAGAGGTATAACTTATTTAAATATTTGTGTTATTTGGATATGCTACATATAGTTTATTTAACACAAAATTCATTCAATGGCAATTACTAATTGAAACATAAATCACACGTATACTCTACCTCCTAGAATAGGGCATTAATACATAGATAATTATAATAGGGCATTATAATACTCATACAATAAAGGATAAAATTAGTAGGGCATTGTAAAGTTTCAAGTAGTAATTGGCATTGAATGAATTGTTTTTTGCATTTGTTGAATATCTAACCCTTAAAAATAATATTAGTTTGGGTTTATTTTATGTTGACTATATTATTGATTACTTGAAGTAATTAATGATTAGTTAGGACATAGTGATGCATAATTTATTTAAATAGTCTGTGTAATTAGGATATGATATATATAAACATTGAATGCATAATTCATTCAATGATAATTACTACTGGAAATAGAATTCACAATCCTATAGTCTACCTCTTAGAATAAAATATTAATACATAAAGAATTATAAGAGGGCATTATACTATTAAAGTCAAAGATAAAATCAATAGGTTAATGGAAATTATTAGAATAGGGATTTTTTACTTAACCATGATTGTTAAGGCATTGTTGGGACCCACTGACATAGTCATGGCGAATGTTAGTAATCAAGGAAAAGTGAAGTATAATTTTTATTATACTAGTTTAAACAAGTATAAAATAAATTCAATGTTTCAATAGAAGCTACATTGAAATATAAATAATAGGGTTCATAATTTGAGTGTATAGATATGGTTAGTGAATAGAGAAGGGGTCAAAATTCAAAAAATTCAAAACCTTTTATAGTATAAAGCTAAATTACAAAGGTATAGAGTTAAAATTCATGTAAATCCAAACATTAATAATGGAAAATTAATGGTGAGCCACTACCTATTTAAAACCCTGCACTTTCATATCAAATTCTTAAATAGAGGGGAGAGTATAAAACTTACCTAGTTAGGTGAAAACAAAAGTAATTCCATTATTAATGACTGCCTCAACTGGTCTAGTCTAGTAATGTGGTGAGGAAGAGGGAAACGATAGTCATGAAGGGGAAGTTATATAGATCTCATGAATGCATGTGGGATTTGAAAATTATTATAAGTGTAGTTGGGTTTCTCCTTGATTATTAACATTCCTCCCCCTAACTATGTTGGTAAGGTATGATGGTTCTTTAAAAATTATAGTTAGAAACAAATACCTAGGGTTAATGCTAAAAATAATGGAAATCATGGTTAATACAAAATACATGAAGTTAATGTAAACAATAATGGGCTAAGGCAAATGCATGTGGTTAAACCTGACATAGATAGGGCAAAGTGATGGATAATTAGATGGGACCAATCGGGTGTCAACATCCAACATGGAAGTCCTCACCAAACCTTATTTTGAGTTATGCTCAACATTATAAAAATAAAAAACAACCTATAAGAGGGGGTATAAATTTGAAAAATAGTTGTTGTTGGGGTGAAGGACAGGATTGAACCATAAGAATAATATCAACTATTGGTCATGTCTCATTCTAGTAAATTTTATTTTGGAAGATAATGTTTGAAATTAATGATTTAATATGTATGTAAAGATGTTTATAGATGTTTTTAAAAATTAAAAAAAACATTTATGTAGGTGTAAAACAATAACTCATAAATGGATAGGTCCATTCAAATACTTAGGATAGAGTGAGGTGGGGAAATAGAGGTAGATTAAGTGTTTTAGTCAATTAAAGTAAAAGTGGGTCAAGATTGACATTATCAAATATTCATTATTAAATTTGAGTGATTACAGTTATATGATATAATAGGATTATACCTACTGTGTATATATGGGACTCTCTGGATACTTTCTTACTCCACTGATATATGTGAAATGTATAGGTTGACCACTAAATATGATTTTAAGTTTTAAAAATGATCATTGCTTGGTGTGAAGATTAGTCTATTATAATTTAATGCTTACATAATTTTACAAGCATCTGAATCTTCTAAATATGACTAAGAAAAATAAATTTTCAATATTCTAAAATTGTCTTATCAATTCAAATAAGGATGATGGTTAGAAGCTTAGTTAATCTTGGAAGCAATAAATAAACAAGCTTTTCTCAAATCCTTAATGCTCCTAAATATTTTAGAATTATTGTTTTCTAAATCATCCTCATATTATTGATGGATAATTCTCATAATATATATACAATATTGTTGATTTTTTTATTGTCATGGAGATTTGATACAACAGAAACATTGACCATGCATTTTCATTTTATTTTCATGTGCAACATAATAATGTGGTAGAGGAGGTAGATTAAAGGGTCAAATCCATAATAAGAGAGTCAAGAGCCTATTTTTTGGATAAGGTGCACTACGTTAGGCAAGGTATGGTATGGTTGCATTGGGCTCTTCAGGGTTGATTAAGACTAAATGATTTTGGTTCAACTACTTATTTGTTAGTTTTTCTCTTACTAATTAGGGTTAAATTTAGAATAATATGATAGAATGTTTTTTAAAAATTTATAAAATTATGTGGTAAATTTTGGGTTTAAATTTTTTAATGAAGGATCCTATTAAATATATATTTAGTTAAATTTATAGATAGAGGCATTTTGGAGAGAGATATCTCCTCTACCTAAAACCCTAATTATTATAGGGTTTACCTTGTCAGAGCATGGGTCTAAGGGAATAAATGGCCTATAGAGGAGGGGAGATCTTAAAGGAACCTTTGGTATATCACTTGTTTTTTTGTAATTTCCTATGGTGGCTTCTATAAGGTCTACATTTTGGTGTTTAGGGCAATGGCTTGTGTCTTCTATGGTCTACATTTTTGTAGTGCTCAAGGTGATGGCCTATGTCTTTTATGGTCTACTTTTTTATGGTGATAATAATGATAGTTTCCTATATTCTCTATGCTATACTTCATATTTGGGTTAGTAGTGATGGTGATTTGGAATATGGTGGCATCTCCATTTTTGTTGGTTATTTTCTAGTCTAACGCCACTAGGGTCTACTCTTTGCACTCTTCTATTCTGTTATGATCCAGGGTTTGGTTAGGGTTCTAATTTTACCCAATGAGAAAGGGGTTTATGAGGGATTTTTATTTTCACTTACTTGGTTTTGATCGACTAACAAGGGTATTGTTAAGGTTTTTTGTCTTGCACTTGCATGACTTTGCCTGTATAGCAAGAGAGTTATGAGAGCTGGTGTTGTACTTTCTATCAGTTACTTTACTCTGTAACATTTTATTTTTATTATTTTTTTTAATAATAAGTGCATCCTAAAGCATTCCAATACCAATAGTAACTATATCATTAGTTTTGGAAGAATTATAATGAATATATATTTAGTTCAAGTTTCTTTCATGGGTATTACTAGGTTAAGTTAAAATTAGCATACATATGTTAGATAAATCTATGTAAAATACACCAATAGATATCATTTTCAAGGTACCTATATCATAATATATTGTGAGTGCCTCGAGAATTATATTTATTGGTGTATTTTACATAGATTTATCTAAGATATGTATGTTAGTAATACTTACTGACACATAAAGTAAAGGAAAATTTTTAATGTTAATTTAATATTTATTTATTATGATATATATATATATATATATATATATATATATAATAGTTGTGATTATTTAATTATTTATAAATATGATGCAGTAAAATTTATGTTACCCATAAATTTATTATGATTATTATATTTTATCTACACAATATGGAATGATAGTTCAATTTACCCTATTTTATTATTCTTTTTAATTTTTATTTATCTAGCCTTACTCTACATTTTAATTTAAATTTGTTTGTATTTATATATATATATATATATATATATATACATATACATATACATATACATATACATATATTTAAACTGTCATTTTTATTTTTTATTTAATTATGTCAGCTTACAAACAAGTAATTTTTTAATTTTTTAATATCAGCTTTCAAATAATTAAATGCTAACATTCTCACACCATTACAACTCCCATCCACCCTCTGATGTAATTGCAGGAACACCTATTAGTGTAATAAATCAGTTTTAATTATCTATATATTATTTATTTATTATTTAATGATATTTTTTATGATGTGGTGATTTTTTATGATAATTAATTTTTACAATTCATTGTTATGATATGATTATTTATAAATATGATGTGTTGAAATCTATATATTATTTGTAAATTAGTTATGATTATCTATTTACAAATATAATATAGTAAGATTTATATATTGCCCATAAATCAATTATGGTTATGTATAAATATGATGTGATAAAATCTATATATTATTTACAAATTAATTATGATTATCTAATTATTTATAAATATAGTACAGTAAAAATTATATATTACCCATAAATTAAGTATGGTTATCTATATATTATCTATTTATTTGTTATGATGTAATTTTTTTTATGATAATTTATTTTTATAATTTAATCGTTATGATTATTAATAATTATGATGTCAGAATATGATTATTTATTTATTAATTATTGTGCTGTAATATAATATACCCAGTCAAGTAGAAATCAATTTCACATTACAAGCAATGAGGGAAGTTGTATAGGGAAAATAATGAGAAAATAAGTAATCTTTAAAATATTAAATGTAAAAAGTTTATATTTTATCTCCACAATATGGAATAATGGTTCAATTTATCCTATTTTTTTACTCTTCTTTAATTTGTATTTCTCTCACCTCACTCTACATTTTTGTTTAAATTTGTTTGTATTTATATGTTTTTTTATTTTTTTAAACCATCATGTTTCCAAACAACTATTTTTTTAATAATGTAGGCTTTTAAATAATTAAATTCTAACATTCTCACACCATTATAGATCCCTTCCACCCCCCAAGATGCCATTGTAAGAACACCTATCAATGTAATTAGCATATAATTTTTCAAAAAAATATATTTAATGTTTTAAACTGTAAAAAACATTATATGGTATTTGATGTTTTGTTTTTTGAGGATGAAATGTCCTATTTAGTCTTTTCAAATTTAACCTATCAATTGATATAGAAGTATGAGATTAGATTATAATATTATGTTAACTATATTTTATTATATAATAAATTATATTATAGTACTTTATTTGAAATTTCTTCGATATGGAGAATAAGTAGCACTTTATTGTTAGCATATTATTGTATTTACCTTAGGTTATTTACTAAGGTAATTTATGTTGGTTAGTTGACTTAACCACTTTGGTTAAGAGGTTAGTTGTTTATTTGGTCTTTGCTATTTCATGCAAGCCGATGTAGGTTAGTTTTCTTATACCCATCTCATGCTTCACGGGTATTTCATTTGTTTGCCTATTTAATAGGCCTTCATGCTTGGTTGAACATTGAACAAGTGCTATGCTATTCTCAATCTCATTTTATTTGTGTTTTGTTTAATCTAATATGGTATCAGAGCCTATGGTTTGTAGAACTTGAGTGGAGGTTTGTGGAAGCCCAAGAGAGGTCGGTGTCTTGCCAGGGAGGAGCTTCAGGCACCCAATGGAGAGCTAAGGAGAGAGAAAGCATCAAGGAATCATATTCCAATTACATAGCTGATTCCCACTAAGACTTCCCTTTGGCTTCTAAAAAAGAATTAGGCTCAAATACTTGTGAAACATCAGTTGTTAAAGCAAGATTGACATGCTCACCTCTATTACCAAACTACTTTCCCAATCTTAGTCTTCTACCTTCCACACCTTGTGGCAAGTCTCCTTTTAGTGCTTCAATTATAAAAAAAAGTCATTATAGTTTTTCTGATTTTATCATTTTCATGAAAAACTAGGTAAAATGGCTAGTATTCAACACCTATTACTACCAGATTCTCAGAAATTGACTGGCAAGAACTTTAGTTTGTGGAGTCACAAGGTTTTGACAATATGTGAATATGTGAATATTGATCAAATAGTACTCGGTAAAGAGCAAAGGCCTGCCACTGCTAAAAATGACTATGATAAACATCATCGTGAGGTTCTCATGTTGTTAAAATTGTTAGTAGCAGATAATCTAATCTCAGAGGTCAAAAATGTGACTATAGCATCAGATTTATGGAAAACTTTATCTTTAAAATATCAGGCTTTTGAAGATGATAGAGTGTTATATTTGAAGAATTTGTTGTTTTCCACTAAGATGTAGGAAGGTGGCTCCATTTTTGAGTTTTTATTGTAGATCAAGGACATCAGTGACCAATTGAAAGTAGTGCAGAAACCTGTTGATGAGCAAGATTTGATTGCTCTTGTTATGTAAAATCTTCCACCATCATTTGAGTCATTTGTGGAGTCCTTGCACATGATTACTGAGATGCAGACTTTGGATTTTGAAACATTGTCTACATTACTATTGCAAAAGGAGAGATGACAGGAGCAGGCAATGTTGTCTACATCCACTTACGCAGAGAGTGCATTCTTTCTCAAGGAAAAGGGTAAACAATTTGGTAAAAATATATATCCATCAGAATCTTCACAAGTAAGTGGTAATAAGAGATCTAAATGGAAATGTTTTTACTATAAGAAACTTGGTCACCTTAAGAAAGATTGCAGGAAAAGACAACATGATATGGCTAACCCCAGAAAGAAAGCTCATCATGTGAATATAGCTGAAGGTGAAGGCAAAGAATCACCAAATTTTGCTTTCATGGCTTCCAGTGGTAATTATGTAGTAGATCGAGCTTGGTACTTTGATTTAGGGGCATCTCGCCATTATACATGCCATAAGGATTGGTATGTGGATTTTGTTGAAGATAACAATAGTAATGAATCTATATCTTTGGGAGATGGTACAATATATTTTGTGAAAGGATTTGGTAATGTTCATATAAGTTTTGATGGTATAGTAAATTATATATTCAATAATGTTAGGTATGTACTAGATATGAACAAAAATCTTCTTTCAATTAGTGAGATCACCTCAAAATCTGATTTTGTTGTAAAATTTCAAGAACAACAATGTTTAGTCACCACTAAAGATAACAAGATTATTGCTATTGGGATTGGTGAGAAAGGCTTGTATAAGCTTGTAGATCTAATCAAAGCAAAGGAAAGTGCACTTGCAGTGGTTGATAGCACAAGTTCAATATGGCATGAAAGGTATGGGCATTTGAATTTTCAGTATTTGACTACATTGAGTAAGACTAAGATGGTTAAGGAGATTCCTTCTATTTGACATAGTCATCATGTATGTACTGGTTGTTAGTTGGGGAAGCAAGTTAGACATTCATTTGATGTTGGTAAAGCTTTGAGAGCAAAGGGAGTATTGGATTTGGTACATGCAAATTTGCATGGTCCAATGCAGACACCTACCCCTTCTAGTTCCTGTTATTTCTTGTTATTGGTTGATGATTTATCTAGGAAAAATTGGGTATACTTTCTAGTAAAGAAATCTGATTGTTTTTCTAACTTTCTTACTTGGAAAGCTATGGTTGAAAAATAGGTAGGATGGCTAGTGAAATCTCTTAGAACAGATAATGGGGGTGAGTTCATCTCAAAACAGTTCAAGGAGTTTTGTTCCACTGAAGGCATACACAGACAATACACTACACCTTACACTCTGCAACAAAATGGAGTTATGGAAAGGCGTAATAGGACAGTGATGGACATGGCTCACTGTATGGTCCAAAGTAGAAATGTCCCATACAGGTATTGGGCAGAGGCAGTGAATACAATAGTATACATCCTCAACAGAAGTCCTACAAAAGCTTTGGAGAATGTGACTCCAGAGGAGGCTTGGTTAGGTCAAAATCCAGATGTAGGTGATTTCAAAATTTTTGGTTGTGTAGCTTTTGCAGTTATTCCTAGTCAAAAGAGAAAAAATTTGGATACAAAAAGCAAAACATACATATTTGTTGGATATAGTGATCAGTCAAAGGCCTATAGATTACTTGATGTTTCTACTAACAAAGTTGTGGTAAATAGAGATGTCATAGTAAATGAACAAATGCCATACTTCACAACAACTAGTCGAGTTTCAGATATTGAGTCATTGTTATCTAATGATTCAATTATTAGTTATAATGTGAAGAGTGAGCAAGATTCTTGTTCATCAATGGAATCACATTCCAAAGAGGGAATTGATACAGGTCATTGTGAGGTTCCAGCAGAACAACCAAAGTAGCCAAAGTGGTATACTGCCACAATTGAAGCACTAAAAGGAGACTTGCCACAAGGTGTGGAAGGTAGAAGACTGAGATCGAGAAAGCAGTTTGGTAATAGAGGTGAGCATGTCAATCTTTCTCTAACAACTAATGTTTCACAAGTATTTGAGCCTAATTCTTTTTCAGAGGCCAAAGGGAAGTCTGAGTGGGAATTAGCTATGCAGTTGGAATATGATTTCTTGATGAAAAATAAGACTTGGAAGTTGATGGAACTACCACCAAGAAAGAAATCCATTGCTTGTAAGTGGATTTATAAGGTAAAATACAAAGTAGATGGTTCCTTAGACAAACACAAAGCCAGACTTGTTGCAAAAGGTTATGCACAAGAGGAAGGGGTTGATTATGAGGAGACTTTTGCTCCAACCACTAAGATGGTAACTTTTCATTTGATTATTGCTATTGCTGCTTAGTTTAGATGGCAGGTGCACCAAATGGATGTAAAGAGTGCTTTCTTGAATGGAGATCTGGAGGAGGAAGTCTACATGGTTTAGCCATAGGGTTTTCAAGTTTTTGGTAAGGAACATCTTGTTTGTAGGTTGATCAAGTCCTTGTATGGACTCAAGCAGGCTCCTTGAGCCTGGTATACAAAAATTGACTCATATCTTAGGGAGTTAGGTTTCAAAAGGTGTAACTCGGAACCAACTCTCTATGTAAAGGTGTCTGGTGATGATATCTTGATTCTCATTATATATGTTGATGATATAGCCATCATTGGGAGTAGTACTAGTCTCATTCAGCAAATGAAAGCTGATATTTGTTGTACTTTTGACATGACAGACTTAGGACTACTGAAATACTATTTAGCTGTTGAGTTTTGGCAAAGTGGTAATACTGCATTCATGTCATAGAATAAGTATGCCACTTCATTGCTAGAAAGGTTTAGAATGATGGATTGTAATCTAACTCACACACCTATAGAAGTAGGACCTAAAATTTCAACAAACATTGATTCACCTCTGGTTAATGAAATAGTGTATCGGCAGCTAGTGGGTAGTCTCATTTACCTCACTACCACCAAACTGGATATTTGTTTTGCAGTGAGTTTTCTATCTCGCTTCATGTCTAAACCACAGGAAGTCCATTGGTTAGCTACAAAATGAGTATTAAGATATGTCAAAGGTAGTATTGACTTTGGCATACTGTATAAGAAGTTTGTAGATTTTAAACTTTTAGGATATTCTGATTCTGATTGGGCAGGTTCAGTTGATTCAAGAAAATCTACAACAGGGTATGTTTTCACTTTTGGTTCAGGAGTTTTCTCATGGTAGAGAAAACTACAAACTAAAGTGGAATTATCTTCAATAGAAGTACAGTATAAAGCTGTGGTCAGTATAGGTTGTGAAACCATGTGGATAAAGAAAATTTTGGAGGATCTTCAGTTTGAGTCATCAAAGCCTACTCCAATTTTTCGCGACAACCAAAGTGTTTTGAAGATGGTGAAGAATCCAGTATCTCATGCCAGGACCAAACACATTGAGGTTCACCATCATTACATCCGACAATTGGTTACAAATGAAGACATCAGTCTCTTCTACTACCCCACTGTAGAGCAACCAACTGATATAATGACCAAACCACTTGGTATAGACAAGTTCATAAAATTTAGAGATAAACTTGGTCTTATTTCTGGTTTAGTCATTAAGGGAGGGTGTTATCATATTGTTGTATTTACCTTAGGTTATTTACTAAGGTAATTTATGTTGGTTAGTTTCCTTAACCACTTTGGTTAAGAGGTTAGTTGTTTATTCAGTCTTTTCTATTTCATGCAAGCCGACGTAGGTTAGTTTTCTTATACCCGTCTCATGATTCATGGGTATTTCATTTGTTTGCCTATTTAATAGACCTTCATGCTTGGTTGAACGTTGAACAAGTGCTCTACTATTCTCAATCTCATTTTCTCTGTGTTTTGTTTAATCTAATATTTATATCTAAGACTAATGTGGCCAACTTAGAGAATGACATGTACCCCTTTTTCATCTCTCCTCTGATGGATCCCTATTCATCTTTGCCAACAAGGATTTCATATTACTTGACTATACAACAGAACTAGTGGTGAACCACAAAGAATGGAGAGTGGAACCAATGATGGGGAGGTGGGAAGGAATTTGTCTCTTAATATAGGAAAGTGTGAATTTTAGTTATAGTGAGAGGTCCATGCTAAAGCAAAAGCCAAAAATACAAAACTAAATGTATTACATTGTGGAACAATAAAATTGGAATAAACAACAATAACTTAAATATTTTGGGGAGATTTCAAGCTCAAACATCATGAATTTGGCCAATCTCCCTTCTATCTCACATTTATGGAAATTCATTCTCAAGTGTCAATTTATTATTAAAGATCATGTCTCTAGGGTGATTAATAATTGATGATTGGTTGAGTTTAGAGGTGATTCATAGAATGGGCACTGGTAGCTGCATGAATGTCAAGGCATGGAGGAAACAAGGACTATTTTGGTGGCTACTTAGGGGAATAAGGTTTGTGACTACTTGGAATCATAGATGGGGGTTGGTTTGGGTAGATGAAAAATGGAAAGAGTTTGCATATGTTCTAATCCCAACCAATCAACAAGATCTACTATCTTGTTAGTTATCTAAAGGAAGTTGTTCCTCAACAATTCTAAATATTATATTCAATGGAATATAATGAAGGCATGGTTATATTCATTAAATATAGGGTATAAAATTGTTGAATAGGCTAAACTAAACTTTTACTTGGCAATATTCATTTCTTAAAACAAGGCTAAGTTTCTAAATGTTTGTGCATTCTAATGGTTAGATGTTCAAGGTAAAATATTTACACATGATAGGCTACCCAAGATTGGATCGATATCCCTTCATAGTGTCTTATGTTCTTATCTACTAAAGAATATGGAAATCAACTTTTGTTCTCATACCTCTTTGTTACATCCTACTAAAACTTGATTTGCAATAAACTTGTTTGGAAATAGGTCAGTCTTAGATCCTTCTTGTAAGCCCTTTCTTCCTAGCCAATTGGAAAGTGTAAATATAATTTTTCCTACTTGTGCCTAGATTTCTTGGCTATTCTTACCTAGATGATTTGGAAGGAGTGAAACTTATGAATTTTTGAAATGAAGGTGAACCCCATGGAAGTTATTCTCTAAAAATTTGAAGTAGTGATGTATGAAATTAGATCTTAGCATGCCAAAAGAAATAAAGGTAAGGTGACAGGCTAGGATATGTAGATCATTGCATCTTAGAATTTGTTTAAATTTCATCTGGTTAATGATTTAGTGGTTTCTCCTAAGGCTCATAGATGGGAGAATAGTATGGAATGATGCCCCTTGCCCCTAGCATGTTCAGATCAAATTTTTATGGTCACACAACTAGAGGTAATCTAGGGGATTTAGGGGTAGGGTATTTAATCAAATATTGCATAGGATCCCTAATAAGAATGACACAAAAAAAGCTTATAGATGATACTAATAATGAGGAAGAGGTGTCAGCTATTGTGCTTGGGTAGGATCTATTTTCTCAGTGCAACATTGAGACAATGGTCATTGAGGGTGACTTCATGGTGATGATAATTATGCTTTGCAAGTAGAAGGTTGCTTATTGGAACATTGACAAAATTTTATCATAAATTTGGGATATTTAAGATTTTTTCTCAAATTATGAGTCTTAAAATTAGTTTAGAGAGGCTAACTTGATCGCAAACTTCCTAGCTAACAAAGGTATTTCTCACCTGAAAGATTTGGTTACGGACAATTCTTGGGATGCTTGGACAAGCACTAGTCTTGAAGGAGTTACTTGCTAATTTTGTTTTTTTAAATGGTATTCTTCTTGGTTTATTTTGTATTTGGGGAAATCCTTCAAATAGAACTAGTCATGTCACCTATGAAATTGATTACCTCAGCTCATATGATTTAGGGAGACTTATTTAGCATTTAGATCATGTCATTTTCACTTTAAGGTGTTTACTATCGTTAATTACATGGCTGTTGGGAGACATCTTGAGTGTGGAAGGTCGGTGGTTAACTTAGCTCTTAGGTGAACATTTTTGTGATGGATGTAATGATGTAACTGGCATTAAACACACCCTACTACATTTTAAGGCCAAAAAATGTGAAATGACATTCAAAGGGAGTGTCACTGATTCTCTACCAAAGAAAGTCTTTATCATATAGTTAGGGGTAGAGAGGGAACTAATTAGAATGATCTATTTGGAGAATCCTCTTAGGGTGAAAGTTAACTTTGAGTTGGCTTCTATAATTGTTGGAAATCTCCTGCTTGCTCTAGAATATGAACTATAGAGAATGGAGATTATTGTTAAGTTGGTGTGATTATAGTTCTAAGTGGGGCTAGAGAGAGTGGTGATAAAATTTCAAAAGAGTGCTTCAAATTCCCTATTGTTTTTACACAAGGAAAGTTTAGTTTTCATAACCATAACTACCTTTTGTGATCTAGAGGAGATGTTTGATACTATTTTGTCGTTTATTGACATCAGGTTTATAACAATGCTGGATGTGCACACATTGTAGACACCTAAAAAGTGTCTAACCCTTGGTCTTCCTCTCTCCCCTTGGTCCCTTGCCACTACAACTATCCCTAACCTACCTAAGTCTTATTAATTGAAAATAATCACCTATTTTTAATTAAATAAGACCCTTTTCCTTCTCCTTGCCACCTCGCCACCCTAGGATACCCTCCTTGGATCCTCTTCATTCCCCACATGGCCATTTAATGCCTTAGACTCCCATTCCAACCTCTTCTCTCGCCCATTTGACCCCCCGTCGACCGTTTCATCCTGGCATTCATTTGACCCGGCCGTTGGGAAACGGATGAAAAGCTATTTTTAGCCTTTCTCTAGCCTTTCAGCCGCCGACGTCGGTCAGCCTTCAGCCGACGTCGGCGATATTGCCGGCGTCGGCACCCCTTCATAACGGTTTCTTCACCATTTTCTCTGTCTGCTGGTTCCGCTTGGCTTTTCTTCACTTCTCTGCTTCTCTAGCTCTCGCATCCTGACTCTTGAATCTTTGGCATCAAACCCTTGCATCAACAATCTCTCTATCAATCAATCTGACTCTCTCTCCCTCAGGTACACAGCAATCTTCTGTAGGTGAACAACAGGGATTCTTCATCAGCAACAGGGCTTCAACAAGCGGCAACAACAACACCTTCTTCAGCAGGGCACAGGTATGTTCTCTGTTTCTATTCTTTATGCTTTCTAGTTATCATGTTTTAAGCTATATTCAGCGCTTCTAACCCCTTAGACCTGACTGTCACCCAGACCCGGATTCCTATCTCCCAAATTGGCTTCCTCTATCTCCCTGTCCCTCTCCATCCTTCTGACTAAAACCCATCCTCAAACCAGGCCCAGAGCAGACTCATAGCTTCGTCCACAAACCCGTCCACTGACCATCTTTAAACAGAGCACAGATCAAGACCCGGACCATCCACAGACCGGACCCTGCCATTGCCCTGACCGACGCCGGTCATTACCCCCACCGACGTCGGCAAGATAACCGACATCGGTAGACCCAACAACCGACGCCGGTAGGACCACTGATGCCGGCGACTGTGACCAGGCTGACAACTTCTTCCAGGTAAGCCTCTGCTTCCTTTTCTCTTTCAGTTTGCTATTTATTTCAGTCCTTTTTAGTATTCTGTCTCTTTATCAGACTTATCTTTATCAAAACAGTGGGTTGACCTCCCTTAAGGAAGTTTTCATACTTCTGGGAATAGGCTTTCGCCTGGCAACCCACCATCTATCTGTCTAACATTTTCTTGTCCAAGTTTTCTTCTTTGCAGGTGTCATTCCTCCACAGCCAAAGAGGAGTGCTCACAAACGTCTGGATTTATGGTGCGCAATCTTTAGTCCAGGTACTTCCAAGCCTTGTCCATTACTTCTTTAGTTTCTTCTTTCTCTTAGATCTAAAAGCGAATTTGAGGTAGAAACATCTCTGGCACGCCCGGTGGGACCCTAGGTTCCTCCTGGGTTCCTTTTTCTTTTTCATTCATTTAGGTGCATTTAGGCTCCTTTCTTCTTGTCTCTTTCTTCTATTCCAAATGACACTATAAGCGGGACTAAAACGAACCTTTCTTCCTTGCATTCTAGACTAGTCTAAATATCATACTCTCGTCCCTTTCTCCATCTTGTCTTCATAACAACATCACATTTTGACTTGGGCATTAAAACATATTGCACTTTCATTTCTGCTTGTGCTTGCATTAGTCCACATCTAGTAACTTAGGCGCATATTGAATAAACCGTAGACACTTGACGTTACACTACCGAATCACATGCACTAAACGAACATAAAACATACTTGAGACAAGGCCCGACTGGGATTTCATCACCCAGCGGATACCTTACCCGTCCCAGTGACCCTACTTGGATTTCATCACCAAGGGGGAAGCCCACTCCGTTCTCTGGCAGAGGATAAACTCTAGGCGAGGTATATCTTGGCTAAGCGAGACCAGCTAACCACTGGAATCGTGAAGTGAGGGGAGCTTGCTCCTTAGCACCAGGCCATGTACCAGACCCTAACATAGATCTTTGAGCACCTAAAACAACACCTGAAACCATCTTTAGACCGCCTTCTTCTAGGACCCATTTTTCAGCCAATCTCCCCAAACATTCATCTAAGGCATAAGCCACAAGTTTCTAAGGTTAATTCCTAGGATTTATCGCTTAGGCTTGTCTGTCTCTCTCTGTTTTCCTCTTCTCATCTGTTTGTTTGAGTGTGTGAGGACGTTTTCTTCTTTGTTTTTCCAAGAATCTTCAAACTTTTTGGTTCTCTGGAAGACACAGTCACCGACATCGGTTCTGCTACCGACGTCGGCTTCATCTGTTACCGGCATCGGTTATCTGACCGACGTCAGCCATTTTTTTAACCGACATCGATTTTTCAACCGACGTCGGTCTCTGTCACTGTCCTTTTTCTTCAAAACCAGCAGCTTGAAACCTGTCCTTCCTCTGCCAAAAACTCCATTCTGGTTTTCTGAGACTGCAAAAACACAGTTTTTGGAACCAGGACTCTCTTCTTAACCACTTTAGCCAACAGCCACTTTCGTCTATCCTGTCTCTAACCAGTCCTATCATGGAGTTCCACTCGGAGACTGAAAGAACTCCTACAGGACCGACCCCGACCCCGACCCCGACTCAAATTCCCATCATCCCTGAAGGGGACCAAGATTTTGAGAGATTCTTGGACCTCAATATCGCAGCCCTCCAAAACTATCTCGCGAGAAATCCAACGCGAGACCTTTCGGGTGACATGGCGACGACATCCACACCATTCGCCACCCAACCCTTTATGACTCAGCCTTTTGCCTCAACTATTAACCCAACCATGGCCAATATGCAAAGTTTGGCCTCCCCGCCTGTTTTTAGACCAACCTCCATCGGGGTTCCATTACCCCCTCAACCACCTGCAATTCAACCAAGTTCTACATCATATCAGAACTTGATTGCCTCAACCCCTCACACTCTTGCGCCCATAAATGTAGGAGTGCCAACCTGTCTTGCTATCAGTGCCGCCATTCAACCACCTTTGGCGGTGCCCAGTCAACCTATACCTTTGACCTTCGTAACGCAACCACCTCTAACCTCCACTTCCGCCCCTGAGACTAGTCATCCGTACATTGTACAACCGACTATGTCGCACGCCTCCTCTAACCTCTTCCAAGCGCCTTACAACTTAGGGGGTGCGCAACCCACCAATCCGTCAGCAGATCTTATCAAGATGCTGATAGATAAAATGTCTAGTCTCGAGGCCTCCATTTCCGGTTCAAGCAATACTTTGTCATATGAACAAATTTGCAATGAGCCTATCCATCCTTCCATCCCTATTCGACCATATCCTAACCATTGGGAGCTTCCTAAATTCACTCGCTTTCAGAGTAAGGAAGACCCACAGCAACATCTACGAGCATTCAGACATGCCTGTTATCTTATCGCCCACGACGATGCGTTACTTCTACGCACGTTTCCTATGTCACTTTCTGGCCCTGCCCTTGACTGGTATAGTTCTCTTGCCAGACACTCTATCTTTTCATTCATCCAACTCGCCCAACTATTTCTTGACCATTTCTCAATCAACATCACCAAACAAGTCTCAATCACAGACCTTTATTCCATCAGGCAATTTGACGACTAATCTGTAGTCGATTTTGTCGCTCGTTGGAGAGGTCTGATTAACCAGCTCTCCTTCTCTTTACCTCAACCCGAGCTCATCGAGCTCTTCTCTCGAGCATGTGCCAGACACATCTCTTCTACCTTGCGGATTCAGACATTTCGCACTTTTGATGAAGCTTTCATCATGGCTCGAAAGCTTGAACTCTGTGCCCTTGAAGAAGATAAGGTCAAATTGCGTAATACCAACGCAAAATCTACTAACCATTCTTCTTCCAGACCTTCTTCTTCTGCCAATTCCGAATCTACAGGAGTGGCCAACACTGTGGTCGTTAGATCACCATCTTCAACAACAACGAATTATTCCCAACCTTCGACATCTTCCAGCATTACCAAACAATTCCAACAACGGTATATTCAGCGTTCTTACACTCCACTTGGAGAACCATACGCTTCCGTTTTGGAAAAACTTCTCAAGCAGGGGGTCCTCAATCTCCCTCCAATCCGACCACCTCAATTTGACCCTTCAAAGGCCATCCCTACATGGTATAGGGAGGCCGACTTCTGTCTCTTTCATCGCGTCCAAGGCCATGACATTGACAACTGCCGAACTTTCAAAAACATCATCCAAGACATGATTGACAAGGGAGATCTTATTTTAGATAACCCGAATGCCCCACCTAACCAACATATTGACATCTTCAAACAACCATTTCCGAATCATCCGCCTACTCAAAACAACGTTCAGACTTTGACCAATGACCCTCAAGACCATGACATTCACACGATTAACACTATCTTGCCTCTTGTCCTTGACCAGCCTCTTCCATTAAAGGATGAGGAACCTCCTTCCCCTACTAGTCCTCCATCTACCTCTCTTGTATCGGAGGACGCTTTGACCACATCAACGCCATTAAGCCCACCTTCATCCGAAGACCATACCTTACCTACTCCTCAACTACAAGTAGAAGGCATGATCATCCATGCCCTCTGCCCACTTGAGGAGCCAGACTCTCCTATTTCTTCTCCTCCAAGAGAAGAACCAGTCTCTCCCCCCATTTCAATCGAGGAAGACCCAGTCGCGGTTTCCTCTTGTCCTTTGCGTGAGATTTCTACATCTCACTCACCTTCGTCCACATCCAAACCCGAACCCACATCTAACCTCGCCTCGCACAACGGTGGCCCTCGACCCAAACACACGAAAGCTACTAGACCACACCAGAGAACTCCTCCCCCACCTTCGTCATTACCTTCAATCTTGGGCCCGCATCCGTCCACTTTAATAGGAGTGCTTCCCACTCCCATCCTTCACAGAGGCACATCGCCTCCATTACTTCCTCATCCCATCAGACATACATCTCATCCAAACTCTCGACCTATGCCTCTTTCACATCCCAAACCAACGTCACCAACCCTCACTGCAATAAAGCATCCAGACCCGTTAGCAGGTTCATATGCCTCGCTCTTACGGCACTTGTTGCAGTCGTCTCGTATCAACCTCCCGCCTCTTAGACAATATCAATCTCTCGGACCTAAACCACCATGGTTCGATGACACTCGCATTTGTGCGTATCATCGCACGCCTGGGCACGACACGGAGCATTGTCATGCCCTCAAGGTCGCCATTCGCCAATGTCTTGGGAATGACACCCTTTTTCTCGACCACATTATCAACAAACCTTCAACACCACCCCACTCATCAACTCTCGGATCAAGACCCTCTTGGTTCGACAACTCTAAATACTGTCACTATCATCACACTCCGGGACATGACACTGAGCGTTGTTGCACTCTTAAAGCGGTCATTCGTCAGCAACGGAGAAAGGATTCCCTTCTCATCAAGGGTCCTCTTGACCACCTTTTCGACAAAACATCAACCTCGACTCATGCCTCTCCAACTTCATCACCTAAATCGGGATCTCCACGCCAGACTGTGGTCCCTTTGCCGCCTTTGACCCCCTTATTCGACATTAACACCGTCCATCTGACCACTAAACCTCAACCAACCTTAACCAACCTTTCAAACATTCTCCCTACCCGCTGGGGGAATTCATCCTTTATTCAAATCTCGACCAACTGTTTAACCCAGTCTCTACCACATATCAATCACTCATTTTATCTTAAAACCTGACCAAGTATCCACCGACCCAACCCCCGACCAATTATTTGACCAGTTTCAACCAAATCTCGACCAAATCTCAACCAACCCTCAACCATGACATCGACCAAACCTTTGACCAAACCTTCAACAAACTTTGCCCAAACATTTTACCACACTTCAACTAACTCTCGACCAATCAACAATCAAATATCATTCAACCAATCCTTTTTATCTAAAACATTCAACCTTTCTCAACCAACCAACGACAATGTCAACCAACTTCACATCCATCAATCAACACCTGACCAATCTGGAAAGAGGCAAATGGGGCAGGTTTGCTCCCAATTGACTCAGACCTTCATGTACTAGCATGGCCCAGGGACTTATCAGACCTTGAGCCCCCCTTTCTGTCTTGCATCTTCGACCTTTCTTCTGTTAGTCGAGTACTCGTCTACTTGACACGTAACTTGAGCTCGTCCCTTGAGCAATCCTCGTCCTCTTAATACTCATCCCTTTCAACCCTATTCCCCTTTAACAAGTCCTCTACAACCCTTTTAGGATGCAGTGATGCTTTGTCCTAATAAAAAGGGGCGTCCTTGAGCTTCTACAGTCTTGTCTGTGACTCTCATTCCTATATATCCATGGTCACTAAATCAAGTCAAATCAAAAAGACAGACTGCTCCCTCGAAGGATAGCTGTACTATCATTGCTGTATTACTAGACTGATCCCTTGAAGGACAGCTAGGCCAACTTATCAAACATTATTAAGCAAAAATATAGACCACTCCCTCGAAGGATGGCTATGACTACTCTGGCAATAAACATCACTTTTCTTAGAAGCTTCCCGCATCGATCAGCTTCGCAACATGACCATTACATCAAGTGACATCTCTATGTAGGCTTCCCGCATCGATCAGTCTGCAAAAAAAAAAAAAAAAAAAAAAAAAAAAAAAAAAAACGAGTCACGGACATTGGCTTGTAGTTGTCTCAGGGTCTCCTATAAAAGGGGCAAGGTTATTCCTGCTCTTAAACTGGGTTACCCTATCCTCTTCCTCTCACCGGCTCAAGGGACTTCGAGCTCACTTTAATGTCAAAGTGATTCGATTACCGTTCTAACTCAACACTGGTCAACGACGCAATGCATGAACGGGGCTTTTGTTCTAATAACCCCTATCTATGCTTCTTTTCTGGTCCTTGTCAATGAAAGAGCAATTTGCCTTTCACCTTTTCTCTACACTTTGGTCACGCTTTGGCCACGTCAATTGTCGACTCATCCTTAAACCCAGCCAACTTCAACATTTTTCAAACCAGCCTCGACATTTTCAACATGACATCAGGCATCATCCTTATCCTTTTCGCATAGTTTCTATGGACACCAATACACATGGAAACTACCGACCAGACCCAATTTATGTTAAGCATAAACCAATACTTGCTGAAGCATAAATAGACCTTCTATTCATTTCTAGCATACATCCATCACGACTATGGAAACTTGCTAGGGATGAAAGACTCTCGACCACTTCTACAGAATACACCATCTGTAGCATCCTTTTATCCTCATCTTTTTATCTTCATCATTTTGATGCTTGACCACATCCAATCATCGACCATTTTGACCCTCGCAGTCCGAACTACATTGGTCTGAGGCCCTATGACCAGGGCTATGTAGGCAGCACTCAGATAACACATCTTCTGAGGTTAGCTCGACCACCCCCGTTTGTTCGTCTCTTTGATGAACAAACCTTCTCTTCTGCGACCTTGACTTTGACCAAGACCAATCATTCTCTTTGACCAAGACCAATCATTTTCTTTGTCCAAGACCAATCATCGACTTTGACCAAGACCAATCAATCTCTCCGACCCTCCCTCCCTTTTAGGGAGAACTACATCGGCCTGAGGCCCTGTCACCAGGGCTATGTAGGCAGCACTCAGTTGACATGGGGTCTTCTGGGGTTAGCTCGGCCACATCCTTTCGTCTATCCATCCTCTTGACCAATGACCATTGGCGATCATGCCTATCTCCTTTGACCTCGACCACTTCCAAGCCAATGTTGCCTTGGTTGTTTTTGCGTGTATGCTATTCCACGGCTGGTTAGCAGAATTGTCCGCAGACTTTTTTTTGACCCTTCACAAGTATAGGATCGCGAGCCAGTTGATCCCTACTACTTGTGGCTTTTTCGTGTTTTTGGGAGCACTTCCTGAGCCCTGGATACCTGGGACATGACGACCATTTGGAGCTTCAGCTTAGATTGAGTGACTCGATCAGCAGACGACTAAATGCTGGGGCCCGGTTACTTCAATTTTGGCACTCCTTGACCCTTGACCATGCGACAATTTGACCTGACCATCTTGTGCAGTGGTATGCACGCAATCATGACTTTTGCAGCGCTCTCACTCACCTCTCTTTTTCTCATTCACCTTTTGTCAAATCAGCACCCGACATCAGGTTCCTTCCCTCGACTCCTGCTTTGAGGGGGAATACCTCATCCTTACTCCGGGGCAATCCATCATCCCTCACCTGGGGCAACCACTCCCTATTTTTGTCTTGCAGTTCATTCAAAACAATCAACAAGATAAAAAGGGGCAAATGTAGACACCTAAAAAGTGTCTAACCCTTGGTCTTCCTCTCTCCCCTTGGTCCCTTGCCACTTCAACTATCCCTAACGT
>JARHVA010003632.1:1750000-1855000 GCA_037957365.1 Torreya grandis | reverse complement strand
GCTTTATACTTATCAAAAAAATTAAAATTATGTGGTACATAGGTGTTGATGTGCATTTATGTCAAGGATGTAATGCTAACAATAGATTAATATATCTCAGTTTATTGTGTAGGTCTTGGAAGACCTTAGGGTTTTATTCAATTTTTCTAGAATGATTATATGACTACCACATTTAGTCTGTAAGTAAATCCTGTTGTAGGGACATCAATAAATTTGTAGTGCCATATTCTATTTGAAATTTTCTTTTATTGTTATGGTGAAAATTACTTTATATTTTTCAAACTATTGCCCAAACTCAAACACGTAGATGAATATTTACAATGAGCAGTAAAGTAAAGTTATTCATGTCAAAAAATTCATAAAGGAAAAGAAGGGTTGAATAGAGAGGAAGATTTGCCTTGCAATAACAAGGACCAACAAATTTCCTTTGGTTATTTATGATAATAGTACAAATAAAACTAGCATTCATGAAAATCTAGTGATGGACTCAAAATTCCATAAATACAGTGGTAATTCTAGTGTAAATAAAATGCATGCGTCTGAGAAGTATGTCCTAATAAATGGCTACTCACAATAAATTTAATTAAAAACACTTGTTTTTAGAGTATAATAGAAATAGAGCATACATAGAGAAATTTTATTAGAATATAAGAAATCACAAACTAACAAGATGCATTGGAAGTGATACTATCAATTTTAACCATTAGAGACATGAACCCCTCTATCATTTACAAAACTTGAGAAACAAATGATTGGGAAACCCCTATATATTAGATTGTTCAAATGCTTGAGGCAGTTGCATTGGTTATAAAATAATTGAATACATGACAACTATCACTAGATAAAAGTTTCTCATGTTCTAAAAACAAAAATAATATTCCCTATTTAAAGAGGGAATTTTATTACAACACACTGATTCGAACTATAACATGAAATTTATCAAATAGATAGCCTAATAAAAGGCTATTTTGATTTGGAAGTGTCAAATTGGGATTCTAATGTTGTTGATGATGATGAAGATCCTAATGTAACACAAGAGGAAAGTGAAACTAAAGTGGTTAAAGATGAAATAATTCCTAGTGTAGCTAAAGAAGAAGAAATTCCTAGAAGGGATGAAGATGAAGAAGCTCCTATTGTGACCATCTATGGTTGGTTATCCACCTATTTTATAGCTTATATTTGTCCCTTCCATGCCTTAAATCACTTCTTATCACATATGTCAATAAATTTCAGGACTATCTTAGGTTCCTTTAGCATTTTAATAGTAAAATTTTACATTGCATCATGTATAGTTAAGAGAGGTATTACAACTTCATTCATTGCTACTACCTTATCTATTATTTGACTAGATGATATTTCCAAGTCCACCATCTCTTGTCCAAAGGTTAATCCTCTATCTAGATCCTATTTTATAAAATTTATAATCATATTCTAGATTTGTGCCTTAAAATCATTGGTGCTGATGATGGTACCATTTCTATTTATAGGGTGTGTGATCTCAACCTTTTTGAGTATAGTTATAACTTTGTCACCTAGTTAAGTGAGAGATTGGACCATGGATATCATATCATCAATCCATTTATTTAAGGATTTCTTCATTTTAATGATGTAGGACTGAGTAATGCTCAAATCCTTCAAGGGTACCAGGTTTAGTTCTTCAAATTTGTTCAACCTAATCAACCTAACCAAGTTGATCACTTTTATATCATAATTACCATAGGTATTTTTTGCCTTAAGTATTCTATTATAAAACTCATCTCCTTTTAATTTATATTGAGCTAAATTATTTAGAGTATCAAACATAACCTCAACTACCCATTACACTTTGGTGATAGTCTCTTCTAATAAGGTGGCTTTATTTTTCTATTCTAGATCAGTTGTCCTTTGTTGTATTCCTTTCACCAATTTGGTGCCCACATCACCATATGCATTAAATTCTGAGAGGGGGTCTTTTGCATATTTCTACTACTAGTTGGGCTTAGCCTTCTTCTTGGTGAGTGAAAATAAGGTTTCTTCAAACTCATATACAACTAGCTAATCTAGATGAGTTACTTTTCTTTTGGATACCCTTTTCATAGCTCCATATTCTTTTTCAAAATTTAGTGAGACCTATGGAGGTTCTACTATAACTAAATATTTCATTTCCACTATGGCCAAATTCACCTCCTTTATCTAAGACTTATCTGATATATCACCCTGAGCCTAAGTGGATGGTGGCAAATGAGGAGATGGAATTGATCCTTATAATTCATATGTTTCAAAGGTAATTATGGAAATGACCAGGATGAAGTTAGAACTAGGTGATGAGATGAGAGGTGTTACTTGTGGAGATAATAAAGAACAAGTGATAGCTAGAGTACTTGTTGGGAACAAATAAAATTATGATATAAAAATAATAGGCCTCCCCTTGGGTAATTAATGACCAAGACTAGGCATGGGCCTAGGCAAAAATGGTGGTAAATTAACCATTATAGAGACATTTGAGGAATATGACATAACAAAAGGATTGATTGTGGGTAAGGGTATATTCATAGGCCTAATTGTAAGACTAATAAAGAGCATGTAGGGAATTAAGGTAATGCAATTTGGTGTTGATGACCCATGAGATCTACCTAGGGGTAGTTATTTTTAAAAAAGGGAGGCAAATAAACACAATCTTGACTAGTCATACCTAGTTCCTCTTTGATAGGAAGTAGGGGAGGTAGCTCAAGTGTAGAATATATTCATACCATAGTGAATGGTGTTAAAATTTTAACCAAAGATGAATGAGACACCATTGAAGGTTATGCAGGTGTTGAGACAATATTTTGGACATGAGATGGGGTGATGGATGTTACTTTTAAAATAGAGACTTGCTTAGTGTGTTATCTAGGCTTAGATTTTGCTTCCTCAAAGTGGAAGACAATGCTTGGAAGGTTCTCTAACTTAACTAAGGGTCATTTGGTCTCTCTTATTCAACATCAACAACCTAAATTATAGATGTGGATGCACCTACTTAAGTAATTTTAGGCTTGAAAACTTTATAATAGCCAACATTGTTTAGTCTACCACTGACAAGTGGAACATTAACATATTTTAACCTTTGTAAATGACCTCTTGATCATTTAAAACATTGATATAAAACTCATCCTCATCTTCATACTCATGGTGGTAGGTAATGTTCAAGTCTGACTTGTGTTTGATTCAATGGTTGAAAGCTATGTGCTCTAGGTCCCACTACCTATTTTCAGCATGTTCTAAGTTGAAAGTGGTCCTTTGTTTGATAGTTGTAATGATAGAATTCCTATTTTCTATATGAAACTATCCAATATTAGACAATTGAGGATGAATTAATCCTTTTCTTTTGTTCTTAAATAACTCATCCACCCTTGTGTACAATTGATAAGTAATTTCTTGCTCAGACATCTTATCTGGCACTATAATGGTCAACCTAAGGGGGATATCTTGATTCCATCCACCCTTAAAATTGTGTAATATAGGTAATACCAATAGGATCCTAGGGTACTCAGGGTTGTTGTAAATTCTTCTAACAATTTAGGTATGGGATATAAATATTCAGATATGGCCCTCAACTCTTGTTTATACTTGTACACTCTGAATTTCAAGAAGGTATGAGGAACAATCTATTTTAACTTTGGGTCCCAATTGGTGAACTGAGTAAATTTTTGAGTGGTGTAAATGGCATCCACTAAGTAAGACATCATGTAAAAATGATCTCCCTAGTTGGACATAACTTTTCTGATTTGGGATGCCATATTACAAGATATAATTTATCCCAAGAGGGAGTCTTTCCATCATTAACTATCATTGATAGAAGTGGGATCCATTTTTCATCCACATGATCTGTATCTTGAATCCCATGAAGTACCTCTAGGTTAGTGATGATTTGTGAAAACCTATGAACTTGAGTGCCAAAAAATCTAGTTTGTCCTCTGCCTCATTCGAGTCTTATTCACTATCACTATTTTGGGATACAATGTTTTCTATGTGGTAGAACAAGTCATTGTAATGCTTATCCTCAAATGCCAATGCAATAGACATGAACTCCAAAATGAACCCCCAATAACAATCTAACATAAAACTAAGTGTGTGAAATAAAATAAATTCTAGATTTCATATCCTAAGTATTTTTCACCTAACCCAATAAATGATAGGGTACTTTTCTTACAAGTATTAGCTCATTTTTTACAAGCACATACCATCATTTAAAGGCTTTATAAGTCCATGAGGGTGTACTTGGTCAAGTTACCCACTAATGACAAAGTTGAAGGGTCTTTTACACTAAACCATAACTTCTCTTACATTGTCCAAATTTACACTCCACAAGCACATCCACCCATTCTACCCTACGGGTTTAATTGATAGCTCCTCTAACTTTCTAAGAGAGAGGCTAAAACAAGTTGCTAATACAATCTATTAAAATTTTCTTAATGATTTATTTGAATTTAAATATTTATTACATTATGATTTAAATAAAATAGATTATTATAATTGTATTTAATAAATAAACCTTTCAAAGTAAGAGAGTAAAAAATGTTTGAGTTCTTATGCATCTGAAGGATCAACATAATAGGCAATGCATGTCGACAAGAAGGCATAGTGGTTAAATTAGAGAGGGTATTACATAGTTTTATGAAGAATTTTATAAAATATTTTTGAACATGTAAAATTTATTTCAAAATTCTTATGAAAATTATTATTTTCATAAAATAAAAATATTCTAATACATAAACTACACTACCTTTAGCTTATAAAACATATTTTAATGCTAATTTTTTTTATCTAATTATTCATAAATTAATATAAAGGTGATTTTACAATATATATCAACTTGTATATTAGCGTGCTTTACATTGTTTGAGAGTACTCATTGTTTTTGGTTTAAATATGAAATTTTCAAAAATAAATTTCTCTATGGTTATCTTGTAAGCTACCAGTTTACGATAATTGTTTATAGTTTCAATAAGAGTGTTAGTGTAATCATATTTTATTTAATTAAGACTTTAGTTGCTCTATGTCTAGGTTCAAGGAATGTGTTTTGTTAGTAGTATAGTGTGCTTTTCGTTTAATTATTACTTGGATTTTATAAATCTAAATGAATTCATTCTCATATGTTTAGATCCATCTTTTAAACTATTAGTTGTGTTTAATTATGTTTAGGCCAAATAGTGGTTGCAGTGTTACCTGCAAAAGGTAACTACATTACCTTAGTTGATTGGATAAATGACAAAGACCAAATGCCTTCATATTTGAAGTAAAACTCATTTGATAACAAATGAATAACAACCAAACCTCATTTATGTATGAAAGTGGTCATTGTAGATATATACACTATTTGAGTAGTGAACGCGAACATATATGACTAACACTTAGGACACTCTTTTAGTGTTGACATTAATAACTAACTTATAAAGTGCTCTTTTACTCAAGTAATAATAATTAAAACTTAAGAGTGCTTATTCATAGTGTAGATTCTTAAAGTGTTCTTCCTTATGTATTTGTATTTTGTTAACTTTGTAATAAGTTTGTTGTATAGTTGTTGTGACTATAGTTAGTTTTTGGGTACTGACCTTCATATTTATGATAAGTGAGTTTGTGTTTTCCATATTATCCTTACTCATCAGAAGAAATACACGTAAAAGATGAAGCTTCTTTGAGTAGTGTAAAACAATGATTATTATGACTTTTAATCTTGTTGGTTAGATAGAATGTGATTTTTTTATCATAATTTTGGATTCTCATCTTGGCATGTCATTTTTGTATTATGAAATTAAAATATTACATCTTAACTATGGGGTGAGACTGAATTCCAAGTGGAAAGATGTGACAAGATCACATTATTGTGAGACTTAGAAAATAAAATAAGCCTTAGAAGGCTATTACTGGATGCCACATGGCATGTTTTGATTGAGTCATGGGGTCACAAATTTTATATCTTCTTTGAAAGATGGAACATCATGACTAGGTGAAAAATGGAAAATTCCCTTTGGGTCACATTATCACTTAGTTTTTCAAAGGTGAAAAGGTATTTGATAAAGTCTAGAACTTATATGATTGAGTCACCAATACATACAACACTACTGCATGCCATTTGAAGATGAGTTGGCATCGTGGTTCCTACCAAATGAAAAGGTATGAAAGTTAGAAATGTATGAGATAAAAAGAGGAGTGATAAGCCTTAAGTTTTAAACCTCAAGCATGAAATACAACTTAGAATTTATTATAAAACTAAGGCTAAGGTATACCATAATCCCAAATGTGAATTTTGTCACAATTAAAGAAAAACTATGATTCAGAAAACCCTGATTAAGCAACCTTGGTCAAATTCTAAGGATCATACCTTAGATTTTTTAACATAACCCCTTGTAAGATACCCTCTAAATAATCCATATTATTAGAAATCTTAGCAGATTAGACATCAATGAAATATTCAAAACATCTTCTTAATATTTTTCATGAATTAACCTAACTTCTAAATATTTCAGGTCATTTAAGATAGGTTCAATCAAGGGGTACCAAATCTGAGGTACATCTTAAGGAAAATCATCTATATTTTCCATGGGGTCATTTTTTTAAAAATGGGGTGTGTTGATCTCAAAAAATGGTGACCTTTATGGGAAACATAGTGATTTGTTAGAATTCAGATATTCTAGTTTAGAATATAATCCTTACGTAGTCATTACTTTATGGATGCAAAAAATATTAGAATTGATTTTATAGAACTAATAACTTACCATTTTATGGATAAATCAAAAAATATAAAAACCATTCATATTATGTGTGTGTTTTGAATTGATTGACCAGCATGTCTTTGGGATTCAGAATCAACAGCTTTAAGCTTCATGGCCTTAAACATAGGTTATAAGTAAGAACTTTTAGATATATATAGTTATGGTTAGATTTTATGGAGATGGATCAATCATTATTCTATTACCATCCAGGCAACCATAGTCCCAACATAGATACCTTTGGATCCACTCTAGGCCTTGGTCCACTACCAGGCAGGTATCCATAGCCCCAGTGTAGGTTAACCCAATCATCATCAAAGGAATGCAACTTATAGTGTCAAGTTTGTTTTAACCTGATAAATATAATTTTTTTTGAAAACCCTTATAGGTTGGAAACTAGTTTTTTGGTTAGGTTTTGATGGATTTAGAACTTTTGCTCAAGAATAACTCAGTTTTAGTGGCTGAGTTTTGCCTAAGAAATCTTATGATATGGGATTAAGTGTCAATATGCATGAAATTTATAATTTTAAGATCTTAATTATATAAAACATATGTTTTTTTAGAATTGTATTACAATCAAAATAAAAGCAAATACTTCATGAAATGGTAACCTTAGAGTTAGTTTCTTCTAATTTTTCCAAGCTAGAACATAGTGTACTTTATCACTTTAGACAACAAACTAATGGGACATACATGGGTTTTAAGTATTTAACTCTTATATTTCATTCAAATGTCAAAACTTGGAGCAAATGAAAGATGAAATCATAATTATACCCAAAGGGCTTATTGCTAAGATAGAACACACCACACAATGACTAATCTAAAGAAAGAAAAGAAATAAAAGCAAACACATAATGAAAAAGAAAATTAGAAAGGAAACTAATCTACCCCTATCTATTATAAATTAAACCAACTCATAGTCCTTTGACAAGGGGTGTAGGGGTAGCCAATAAGTAGTGCTTTAAGTACTATCCATTTACCAATAGAGCTAAATCATTTCCTTGTAAGTGTTTTAATTTGAATTTATTATCACCCAATATCTATATAATTTGATATGACATAATACGAAGGGGCATGAATTTGTCATGTTGGCATTTTTTCATGGGCTTTGTCCCATAGTAAGACCAAGTCTGAGATTCAAAAAGTTCTGACTTTAGCCTTTTTGTCAAACCACCTTTTGACTATGTCTTGGTGTTTGCTAAAATTATTGAGGGATTCATCTCTAGTATCTTCCATCTAAACAATATTCAATACTCTTGATTAGATTATTTCATCCTCTTCCATATGTTTAGTTGTGAACTCATTATTAGGTAGCTTCAATATGATGGGAAATAATGGTTATTGCCCATACACTAGTAAGAATAGAGATGACTTTAGAGCCTACTTATATCTATTTCGATCTACCCAAAGAGCATATTTCAATAGTGACTACCATTACCGTGGCCTTTTATCTGATAAAATTTTATTACATTATCAGGTTCTTGTTTCTTGATTCTCCAACACCATTTCCTTGTGGATAATAGTTTGAGGAAAACTTGAAAACAATCCTATTGTCATAGGCCCACTATGTGAATTCTATAGATTAGAAATTCAGGCCATTATCACATACTAAAAATAAGGGGGTACCAAATCTATTTGTAATATTTTCGTCCAAGAATATGATGACATAAATTGCCCTATATTTCTTAGTGGAAATTGCTTTATTCTACCTAGTGCAATATTTAGTCACGATTAACATGATTTTATGGCCCACCAAAGAGTTGCGATTGATGATTTCAATGAAATTCAATGCCCATTAAGCAAATGGCCTTATTTCAATCATTGGTTATAAAGGCATGGCTGCCCTTACTTCTCTATTGTCAAACACCTCACATTTATGACAAGTTCAAATGTGAGCATGTGTGTTCTTGAATATTATAGGCTAGTAATGGCATGCTCTAATTATTTTATGGCTAGTGGTTCTACTTGAAGGATGTTTGATTTCCAAATTCTCATGGAAATTATTAAGTATGTATGAATCTTCGCTTCTAGAGAAACATCTCAAGTAGATTCATTCATCAATATTTATATATATCACTCCTCTTCTAATCATGAACTAAAAACTTTTGATCATAAGTTCTCTCCTCTAATCTATTTTCAACTCCAAGGGGAAAGTGATTCTCAATACGTAATAGACAATGTCCTTGTACCAATCTTCACTTGAGACCTGGTCTACCTCTACTTGCAAAACATCAATCGAAGGATTAGTCTTGGTAATTAATTCAATTAAACCCTCACCCCACACCATCTTAGATAACTTCATTTCTATGTCATACGCTTAGATCTTGGTCATCCACTTCCCTCATATTTCCCCTAACTCATTCTAACTAATCATAAGCTTAATGATAAGGTTAGGTAAAATGACACGAGTCTTGTTTTTAAGGATGTAGTGTCTAAACTTTTTATTGGCCTTTACCAAAGCATACACATGTTTATCCAAAAGTCAGTGTCTCAATTTAACATCCTTCAAGTTTGTACTCATGAAGGTGATCAAGCGTTCTTTGTCATCTACTTTTTGCATTAAAATAACATCAATTGTGTGATCAAAATAAAAATAATAGAGGTAGAAATCCATACTAAAATATAAGATAATCAATAAAGGTGCTTATAATATGGATTCCTTGATGTCATGTAAGGATTTCTTAGCCTCAGGCATCTATTCAATCTTTGTGTCCTTATTCAACATAGAGTTTAAGGGTTTGACAAATTTTGCAAAACCTGAAATGAATTTATGCATGAATTTAATTTTCCCAAAAAATGATTCATTAATTCTATCTAGGTCAATATCCATACCATCCTTTATGATTATATGTCCCAAATATATTATCTTCAATTACACAAAATATACTTTTCTTGGTGTTTAGAGAGATACCAAAATTCCTACATTTCTCCAAAACTTGCTAGAGGTGCATCATGTGATCCTTCCTATTCTTAGAGAATATAGTTAAGTCATCCATATAAATAATAATACACTTACCAATTAGTCCCTATAAGGCATAATCCATGGCATGTTGAAAGGTAGCTCCAACATTGATGAGTCCAAAAGGCACATTTATATATGTGAATATTCCCCACTTGGTTGTGAAGGTAGTCTTCATCCTATATTCTTTGTTGACTAGTAATTGGTTATAGCTAGGGAAAAAATCTGAAAAACATCATTTAAGAGCCGATAACCATTTCAATTAATTTGTCCAAAGAGGGAAATGGGTAGTTATCATTTTTTGAATATCTATTGAGTTTTTATAATTCCATGTAGAGTCTAATTTTTCCATTATTTTTCCTAACTACGACTAGGGTGTCTGCCCATGTGGAGTGTCTGATCGGAAGACAATTATCTCATCTAGTAACTTCTTCACTTTGTTATAAGTGAGAGGCTCCAAAATGGGGTTCATGGGTCTTTGGATTTACCTAAAATTCTTTAATTATTCCTTAAAAGGGATCATGTGAGTGATGACTTGGGTGTCAAAGACTTTGAGATCTTCATAAGACCAAATAAGGACATCCTTCAATCTAGACAATATTTCAGTAACTTCAGTCAACTCTTCCCTAGTACAGACTATCCTGATGTTGATATTCTGGGGATTGCTCAATTAACCCATATTGATTTATTTTTACTCTTTTCCAATTACTTTGGTCACCTTAATATCGCTTGTTAACTTATCTTGATTGAATATAATTTATATAGAGACCATGCCCTTAGGAATTATATTCTCCTTAAGTTCAACTATGACATCTTCATTAGTTTTGGTGTCCTTTATAGACTCTTCATGTTTGTCAATTATGTGCAACTCAAAGACTCTAAAACTAGTCATAAAATCATTGATTTATTTATCATCGTCAAACACCTAAAAGTGATTGGCATTATCTACCATAAAAGGGCATGGTATCAATTTGACTATAAACTTCTATAATTTAAGAGCCTCAAGTAGGGCCAATTTTGCTACTTTAGAATTTAACACATCCACCGACTAATTTTTATCCCTGGGTACAAAGGCAATGTTGAATGCTTTAAAAATCTCAATCAAATACCAAGATATAAATTTGTATTTCTTTAAATAAGAAATCTTACATTGATACTGACTATGTACCTATTTAATAATTAATTCCAAATCACCATGGACTAACAATTTCCTTACCTTATGCTTGATGGCAAATTGAAGTCCTACGATCAAGGCCTTGTATTCTACAAGATTATTAGTGCATGGAAATTGAAGTCTATAAGATGCCAAATATTTTTTGTTCATCAGATTTGTTAATTCAATACCTACCCCTAAGTATTATTTAGCTCTCATTCCATCAAATTACATTATCTAGAATCTTTCATGCTTGGCCACTAGGTTTTTCTCATTTAAATCAATAGATCAAAAGCATACACACCTAAGTTTATTGATTATAAATTCTCATTCTCATTCTTTGCATTATACTCTATAATCATAAACTTCAATCTCAACTCTACGTGATTTAGATTTGATTGGGCATACCCCTCCAAGGTAACCACATGTGTGAGCAATCTATTGACATGTATTCATTCAACAATTTTGTCCAATCTCTACTAAAAAACATCTCATATGATTTTTGGATTTTTACGACTTAAATATCAATGAAAATCTAAATCCTAGGTTCATGTGCTAGTTGCATATGAATGCTCAACAGTTCTCCTACCACCTTAAACTTTGACTTGTCTAATTGGACAACCAATTGGTCAGACTTGATTAGATTTAGTCCCAACTTTTCAAAAATCCCTGTAGGTATTATGTTAGCAAATGGGCCAAAATCAAGTAAAAAATTATGCACATTATTTACAAAAATTCTAATAGTCAATAGAAATAAGGGAACGTCATCCTTACTTTTATGCATTACCACATTTTCATTCATAGATTTGGCTTTACCTTTCTTTGGTTTCTTAGTTAATAATTTTAGTACAAAATCATGCTGTTCAGTGATATGAGCAAGATCATGAAAGGTAATATTGGATTTAATCTTCTTCATATCTTCCACAATTTTATACCCACCTTTGGATATAGTTATTATAGACTCTATAGTTAGTTGAGTATCCTTTCCTTTAGGGTGAGGAGGATCCCTTTTTGTTATATGATATAGGGGAGTGTCAACTTTGTTGGGTGGTGTGGAAGTTGTCATAAATTCTTTTTGAGATCTATTCCTCAAGGTATATTAGTTATTCTGGTACTATTAGAAAGCATGAATCTCTTCCATGTTGATTTAAGGATCATTCTCTTCTTGGTTTGGAAACTCATAATTTTAAACTATAAGGGCCATTTTGGTAGATTCAAACCCATCGCTTGGTGCTCCTGCATTTCCAAAATTTCTAGTATTGCTTTGATTATTTGAGATAACTTCATATCTTTCCATTTAGATTTGGAATAGTCAAAAGGTGTTACAAAATTCTATGTTATCCAAATCTCTATGTTGGGCCATGTTATGGACCCTACAATAATTAGGCAAGGCCTATTCATAGATATTTATTTTAGGCATCTTATTAGTTGGGGTTTCATTATTGTTGTTATTATTATTAGACTGGTTGAAAGGTCTATTATATTTTTGAAATGTGTAATTTCTATTAGAACTTTCCCCCATGTTTCCCATTTGCCTTTGTAAGTTTACAAAGTCACTACCTAGTTTTTTGACCATTCTTTGAATTGCATCTAAGTTTCCCTTTGAGGACTCAGACTTAGTGTTATGGATTGTGTTCTAGATAACATTTTAGGTATTATATTTGTTAATAGGGACCAAATCTTGATTGTTGTTTTTGGAATGAGCCTCAACATTGGACTAATTGAAGAATCCTAGTTTTTGACTAGGAGATGCATGGATCAATATAAATTTATTGAGGCTAGGTATTTGATTTAATGCAAGCACATTCTAATTTGTGTTAGGAACTAGGTTAATATTAGGTAAAGCTAGATTGATGTTTGGTATAGTAAGGGTAGGGTGCCCTTGTAGATGCATATACTTGTTGATATATATGGCCTCTACATATGTGAGTGGTAATGTATTTATATTCATGTCCCTATGTATACATATAATATTCATTAAGTCTAGGGCATGTTTATAAATTTTAAGTGCCAAGTCATCTATAGGTTGATAAGGAATTATGGTGAGGCTATACATTTTCTAGAATTTAGCATTAAAAGTTCTTATGGACTCACTCAAGTCTTGTTTTAGGATAGTGAATTTTTGGTAAATAATCCCATGGCTAATTACCCTTCCAAATTATGCAATGAAGGTATCATTAAACTAGTTCTACCCTATGATGGAATCTTTTGGCAAATTAAGGAACCAATCATAGGTTACTTCCCTGAAGGTAAATGGGAAGAGCCTATATCCTACATCTTCATGGATGATGTTTAAAGTCCTAAGAGTTTCCTTAAACAACTTGATATTATCTTCATCATTTATACCTTCAGATGGGTTGAAGATGGGGGGTAGTTTTTGGGGTTCCTAGGTAAATCATGCACAAGGCTAGGCACATTCATGGAATATCCTCCTAACAATGCCATGATTAGATGGATGTGGAATTGAGGAGGTGGATTCTGGTCTACTAGAGAGGTAAGGTGGGATTTGGAGTTCCTACATCTTTATTTATAATCTCAAGCTTTGCAATGGGTTTCTAAAGATCTAAGGGGAACTCTAGTTTTTGAGTGAGATTTGGTCTGGACCCTAGGTAACTCTAGGATTCTATGCAAAGGATTAGTGCTATGAATTCAAAATATCATAAATTTTCTTAAAATATTTATAAATAAGGTAAATATTGGTTAAATTACCATAAAGGAACCCCGCAAAGAGGTCCAAAAAGAATCAAAACAATCTTGTTTTATGTTTGTTGGTCTAAATCTTTCAAAACTTTGGAGCATGCACAAAATTATCATCAAAATCTTGGTCTAACCTATAAAGATCAAATGTTAGACAAAATATTTCAAGCAACTTTCAGTGTATTATGCTGATCAGAACATTTTTAGATTGAAATCATGTAAGGATATATTAATGCTATGTGAACAAACCCAATTTAGATTTATAGGGCCTTGGTTTAATGATCTTTGACACAAATAATCAATTAGATTATAACCTTTACACCCATTTTTCATGTATCTAAAGTCATTAGTTTAAATTATGCAAACCTTTGAAAATGTAAATGAAACAATGCCTAATCTATTCAAAGAATTCAATGACATGCTTATCCTTTATGCCTTTGGATGAAATTTGAATAGATTAGAGGAGCAATGTTAGTATGTTCACAGACTTGAGCCAGTATTTCAAAGACTTTTTGAAATAAACACACATTCACTAAGCTATTTCAAAGGTTGTGAATATCTCACAAAAGTGAAATGAATCTATAGTGTATACACCAATCTTTGTGTATTTAAATAAATTATTCTATATTTCAACAAAAATATATTGTAATTTTACTAAAAAACAAACTAAGAGGAAATCCAATCCCTCCTTATAACACTATATTTTCTCTTGTTGATGTGCACATGTGTCGAGGATGCCATACCACTATAAGAGTAATATATCTCACTTTATTATTTAGGTCCTATAAGATCCTAGGGTTGGATTCGATTTTGTTGGAATGATATATGACTACCACCTTTAGCCTGCAAGTAGACCCTATTGTAGGGATAGTAATAAATTTTTAGTGACAGTCTATTTGAGATTTCATTTTATTTTTATGGTGAATATTACTTTATATTTTGCTAACTATAACCCAAACTCAAACAAGTACATGAATATTTACAATGAGCCATAAACTATAATGATTTATGTCAAAAAAACAAAAAAGGGGAAGAATGGTTGATCAAAGAGGAATATATCCCTTGAAATAAAAAAGACCAACAAATTTACTATGGTTCTTTTTGATAATAGTGAAAATAAAAATAACATTCATGAAATTCTAGTGATAGACTCAAAATGCCATAAATGTAGTGGTGATTCTAGGGTGAATAAAATGCACATATTTGAGAAGTATGTATTAATAAATGGATACCCATATTAAATTTCCTTAAGCACATTTTCTTGTAGAGTAGAAGAGAAACAAACCATACATATACAAATTTCATTAGAATAGAAGAGCGCACAAACTAACAGGATGCATTAAAAGTGATACTACTAGTTTTAATCATTAGAAACATGAAACCCTCTGTCATTTTCAAAGCTTGATAAACAAGAAAATATGGAAAACAATGAAATAATGAACAAATTCTTGAAAATTTTCTTTCTATTTGCATTAATTCTAAAAAGTTTTATTTTATAAAATAAATGAGGGGGAAACCCATATATAGGTTTCTTCAAATTCTTGAAATGATTGCATCGGTTATAAAAGAACTGAATACATGAAAACTGTCACCAGATAAAAGTTCCTCATGTTCTAAAAACAAATAAAATATTCCCTATTCAAAGAGGGAATTTTCTTACAACATATTGATTGGAACTAGAACATGAAATTTATCAAACAAATAGCCTAACAAATGGCTATTTTGATCTAGAGGTGTCAAATTTGGATCCTAATATTGTTGATGATGATGGAGATACTAATGTAGCAAAAGAGGAAAGTGAAACCGGAGTGACTGAAGGGGAAATAATTCCCAATGTAACTAAAGAAGAATAAATTCCTAGAGGGTCTGAAGAAGAAGAAGCTCACGTGGTGACCATCTATGGTTGGTTATCCACCTATTTTTTAGCTTTTATTTATCCCTTCTATGCCTCATAGCACTTCTTATAATCCATGTCAATCAATTTTAGGTCTATGCTGGGTTCTTTTAGCAATTTGACACTGAAATATGATATTGCATCATGTTTAGTTAAGAGAAGTCTTATGACTTCATTGATTGCTACTACTTTCTCTATTATTTGATTAGCTGATGTTGTTGAGTCCACCATCTCTTGTCCAAAGGTTACTCCTCACGCCATAACCAATTTTATAAAATTGATAATGAAATTTTAGAGTTATGCCCTAATATCATCCTTGTTAATGATGGTACCATTTCTATCTACAAGGTGTTTTATTTTAGCCTCCTTAAGTATCATTATAACTATATCACCTAGTTGAGTAAGAGACTGGCCCAAGGATCTGTTATCACTTTGGAGAGCACCCTGATTGAAGATGTGCAAGGAATACCTATCTAGCTGATACAATTAGATCTTATTGAGTGTGGGTGACTTTGTATTAAGAAGAACCTCTAGAGAGGGTTATTTCCCTTAAAATCTATCTCTAAAACTAAATTATTTTGAATTTTGGGATGAAAAGGGAGAAAGAAACTAAAATGGAAATTTTATCTAATGAGGTGATGCACCTTAATGATTGGTATTCTATAAAGTATATTATAATTAAGGTATACATATAAATCAAGAGGAAGCCTTCAAATTTCCCTTAAACATTATTATTTTAGATGAAGTATTGAGAGGGTTTTAGATTGCAAAATTCTATTTTTATCTCTTCAAATACCCTGTAAAGGGTGAGATTTTCACAATAGGTGTGGAAAGGACATTAGAAAAGGGGACATAGATCTAACTTGTATGCTTGTCCACAATAAAAATACACTATATTTTGATATCAAACTCATGCAAAAAAAATCTTCTTTATTTGATAAAAATGGTGTCAATTATAATTTCTTCTCTACATTTGGAATTATGAAAAAATGGCTTATAAAAGCCCATAAATATGTCTCAAAACCTAACCTAAGCCAATATGGCATGTGAAAGAGAATAATTAGTCCTATTTGAGTTGAATTAAGACTAAAATCCTTTTACAATATTAATTAAAGTCTTTGAAATCTTCCAAGTCTTAAAAAAAAAGCATGTTCTTGATTTTTGGCATAAAATTGAGAAGTGGTGGGCCCATGTTGACTTGTCAACCTTATTTGAATTAAAATCATGCCATAAATTGGAAGATAAATCCATATTAAAAGTGAGTTTAAGTTATTTAATGTCCTTATCTTTCATGAAAAGCATGGGAGATGTATGAAACTAGTCAAACTAGTCAATCAAAGAGATGTGGACTTAAAGACTAGTCAACTTCCATTTGAAATCAAATTACATTAATTAAAAATTGTGGATTTAATTTAAAATTATATTTTAACTTAAACAAGATATATGGAATTTAGTAACTCTAAAATTAATTTATTTGATATATTTTGAATGCCATTCTTCAAGTTGACCATTTGACCAACTAGGCCGATTAAAGCAAATAGGTCTAAAAACTAATCTATGCATTTAAACTCCATTAAAACTGAAAAAATATTCCATGAAACATAAAAAAATTAAATAAACCTATAACAACTTTTATCATCATAAGATATTTGATTTTGATGAGAAAACACTTGCTATTCAGTCAACATGGTTGACTAGGCCTATTTTGTACAGACTGGCAATTTTGATCATGATATTTGGGACAATTATAAGATTATTTATGACCAATTTAATATTTTATTATTAATAATTTTTTAAAAAAAATTATCTCCATTGATTATATTTCGTTGAACTGTCATGTACTTCATTTTACATGATTTTTTCACAAAAAACATGATTTTTGCCCTCATCCATACAAATCCATACATAATATTGACATTTATGGAATCATCTATAATTTTAATTTACATTTGAAAATGTTTTAGGTTGATCCATAATGATTTGATGGTAGTAAAATCAGCTTTTGGTAAAACTAGTTTTTTAAGGGTTTATGAGGGTTTTGAAGCTAAATCTTCAAAATGATGGTTCATAGAGTACATACATCCAAATTAAAAAAATATTTAAATTCATTTTTATGACACTAACCACCTTAAAATACATAAGAATATTGTGTTCCTAAGAAAAATATATGAAAAGTTACCATGTGGAGAAATCTGCTTGTGGAGTTTTGACTACATTCTGAGCTGCCTACACTCTTAACGATTGTTCATTAATAAAATCATCTAAAATTACATTAATTTTTCATTAATTATAATTAAATATGGTTAATAATAAAATAATAAAATAATTTATCTAAAATATACATGTGGTGAAAGATATAAGCATCTGAACAAGAGGCTAGGAAGGGTGTCTAAAAACTGCAAAAACTAAAAATTTTATCAAAATGAAAATAAATCTTCACCTGCTTCCCATTAATTGAAAAAATTATCATGGGGTCTTTAATATACTATAAAAAAATCTAAAATCACATTTTTCTAGAAAGTTCAAAAAACCCCTTTTTGGCCTATATGTCTATTTGCTTGTAAATACCTATCTGATCATGGTTTGCTTAAAATTTAGAGTTGTGATAATCTTTAAAGGTATAATTATTATGTAAAAAATATCATACCATTATTTTCAAACTTTTACATAGACTTATAAACCTCTGTGGCACTCCAGAATGATGCTTGATCCAATGGTGATCTCCAACAGACATGTTGAGGATTGTTACAAAACAAAGAGTATATACACTCATCCAATGAACATGAATTTTTTTAAAAAAATCTCAAGTCATGATGACCTTGTGTACAAAATTTGATGTCTTGAAACCCCCTGTAGCTCCCAAAAAACTCAATTTTCTGTTAGAATTGACCCCTGTAGATGGATTGTTTGTATCTTTAAACTTGACAATGCTCTATTAAAACTATATTGACCCATTTACAATACATTTTTGATGTTTTAAACCAAAATTATCATTTTAGGCCATAATTCCTAGCTTTAAAGGGCTATTGAATGGTTTCTTAAAAGTTTCATATGATAAGAGTAGTAATTTGGCCTTGATAGTTCAAATTATTATCAATTTTGGTGACTTTCATGGGTTGAACATATTGTTGGTCAAAGAAATCAAAAACACTGGCTAAAATTGACTTGGATAAAAATTTATTTTTGAGAGATATTTTTGTAGACAAAGACAAAAATAAGACAACTGACATGAACAACAACAAATGCATACACATATGCACTTATGCACTTAGAGGAATGGACAAAAACAACAGGAAAGGGGGAAAAAATACTGAAAGCATGTGTATATATGCACTTAATAAATGAAACTAAAGGTGGTCTATTATATACAAACTAACTTCCAACTTGTTGGTCCTCCTGGATCAAAAGGAAAATTTGATAATTCACTTCCGTGATGAGATGGATAATGGCACATCACATGTTCCCTTGTAAGCTTGGTGATTGAAAAATCAAGTATCTTCTTTGCCATCTCCTTTGGCATGCCCATATGTGGAGTAGTAGGAGAAAAGTAACCTTTAATGTAAACATACTCATTTGGTGGCTCTTCTACTTTGTCAAGCTTCATTTTTTCATAATCTGGTTGATTAGGTTGAACACAAAATATACTTGTGTTACCTTTAGAAGCATATCCATGTTTTTAGGCTCATTGAGGAGATGATAACCCATTCTAAATATCTGAAAGAAGTCTCTATCAACAATGAACTCTTGAGGTGGCAGAATTGAAGGAATGCCCACTCTTTTCTCTTTGATTTACTTAACAAGGATGATCTCTTTACCTCGAATTAGACAGTAGTCCCCATGGAGAAGAGCATATCATGCTTCCAAAACTTTAAACAAGTCCTCCAATGAGTTTTTTGGCTGATTGGTAGGCTCTGGCTACTCCACAAATTGATCAATTTGATCAGCTATTACATTAATTTCTTCATTCTCTTCATAAAATGGCAACACTGTTTCCTCAACCTCTTCATGAAAACTTACATCCTCCTTAGTACATTCTTCTTGAATATCATTTGAATCTATAATCTTCTATTCTAATTCCCATGTGACATACCACTCTTCCTTATTTTGCATGCTACTCTAGATGGATTTCCAAACTAGAAATGAGTTAGATTCTTGAGGAGGGAAGGATAGTACCTACGTAACTTTAGATTGGCTTGACTACATGAGTTGGTTCCAAGATGGGAAAGATAGAGGCTCTCTTCTGACCATTTAATTCTGGTTCTCTTCCTCTTTCCTTGTCTTAAGCTCCAACTCACTGATATAGTTATCAATATTTTTTTGGAATATCTTCTCTTTAAAGTGGTTAATGATCTCAATAGCAGGTTGTCCCATAACAATCTCTTTCTTTCTTTGACAGTTCTCTTGGATAGATCTCCTAGAAAGAAAAGTTTGAAAAACATATGAAGAATTTGGGAAACTCAAAGGAGCACTTGGAATGGTCTCTTAAGAAGCAATGGATGGAATATAAGAAGGTTGTGGTTGGACCTATTATTCTTTAAGGCTTTTTAATTTATCCTCAATGCTCTGAATGTAACCACTTACATCCATCATCTCACCAGTGAGATTACCCCGATTTGCCTTCTAACAAGTTCCTATTTCTCTTTTATTTGCTAAAAATAGTCTCTTACATAATGGATCTGGTGAGTAGGGGTATCTTGACCATAATAGCTCTATGAGTATATCTCTAGTGCATGCTTTTCAAGGCTCACTAAAGTTTTTTTAATTGCTGGTATGGATTGGGTAGCTGCAAAATGGCCATGATTATGCTGGATAGATGGGTAGGATGGATCATGATAGGGCTGGTAAGGGGCAGTATTATGATGGAATGGTTGTTCATAGGGAGGATTTGGGAAATACGTTTACCTATATGCTTGATATAAATCCTCAAACTCCTATTAAGGATCATAGTGTGGTTAGTCATACTGATCATAGTGAGGATAATATGGATCCATATTGAAATAATCCATTTGAGACCATTAGTAAGCCAAATGTTGAAAGTAATTAATATTTAAAAGATAACTAATGTTTATAACTAGATTTGAATGGTTGAAACTTGCACTGATCTTTTGGATTCCTCCAAAGGCTAGTGTGTAGAATGAGAGTCCTACCGAGTGTGCAAGAAACTGTTATCAATCTCGAGATCACCTTGCTTGAAGATGGGCAAGGCACATCTTCTCTCCATCTTTTACAATTGGATATTATTAGAGTGTGGGTGACTTTGTATTGAGAATAACATTTAGAGAGAGCTAGTTCCCTTAAGATCTATCTTTAGAACTAAATTATTTTGAATTTTGGGATGAAAAGGGAGAAAGAAATTGAAATGAAAATTCTATCTAATGGGGTGATGCACCTGAATGATTGTTATTATATAAAATTTATTTAAATTAAGGCACACATGTAAATCAATAGGAAATATTCAAATTTCCCCTAAACATTAGTATTTTAGATGAAGGATTGAGAGGATTTTGGATTGCAAAATTTTATTCTTATCTCTTCAAACGACCTATAGAGGGTGGGATTTTCATAGTAGGTGTGGAAAGGACCTAAAAAAATGGGGCATAGATCTCACTTTTTTACTATTACAAGTAAAAATACACTCTATTCTGATATCAAACTCATATGCAAAAAATATTCTTCTTTATTTGATAAAAATGGTGTCAATAACAATTTCTTCTTTGCATTTGGAATTACGAAAAAATGGCTTGTAAAAGCCCATAAGTATGACTCAAAACCTAACCTAAAGCCAATGTGGCATGGAAAATAGAAGTATTAGTATTATTTTGAGTTAAATTAAGACTAAAATCCTTTTAAAATATTAATTAAAGACTTTAAAATCTTCCAAGTCTTCAAAAAACATCATGTTCTTCATTTTTGGCATAAAATTGAGAAGTAGTGCACCCATGTTGACTTGTCAAACTTCCTTGCATGAAAATAACGCCATAAATTATAACATAAATCCATATTTAAATTTATTTTAATTTATTAAATGTCCTTATCTTTCATGAAAAGCATGGGAGATGCATGAAACTAGTCAAACTAGTCAACCCAAGAGATGTGGACTCAAAGACTACTCAACTTCCACTTGAATTCAGTTTGCATGAATTGAAATTTATGGATTGAATTGAGAATGATATATTCAATTAAACAAGAGATATGTCATGTGTTGACTCCAAAATTAATTCATTTGATCTATTTTCAACACTATTCTTCAAGTTGACCATTTGACCAACTAGGCCTATTAGAGCAAATAGGCCTAAAAGTCAATATGTACATTTGAACTCCACTAAAACTAAAACAAGATGCCATGAAACCTAAAATAATGATGAAATAGACCTATAAAAACTTTAATTATCACAATATATTTTATTTTTATGAGAAAACACTCATCATTCAATCAACAAGGATTACTAGGCCTATTTTGCTCCATTTTCCTTCAAACTGGCCATTTTGATCAAGCTGATTGGGACACTTTCAGGATTATTTTTGACCAAATAAATATTTGAGTATGAATATAAAGTTTGATTATTTGTGTTGCATTGATTAAATTTTATTGAACTATCATGTACTTCATTTTACATGATATTTTCTACAAAAATATGATTTTTGCCATCATCCATATAGATCAATGCATAAAATTGACATTTTTAGAATCCTATCTAATTTTAATTGAAATTTTAAAAGTTTTTTGGTTACTGATGATGATTTTATGGTAATAAAATCAATTTTTTACAAAAACTAATTTTTTGAGGGTTTAAGAGGGTTTTGAAGCTGAATCTTCAAAATGATGGTTCATGAAGTAAATACCTCTAAATCCAAAACTATTTATATTGATGTGTATCACACTAATCCAAATAATATACCTAAAAATATTAGGTTCCCATGAAAAATATATGAAAATTTACCACATGGAGAAATCTATTTATGGCGTTTTGACTACATTCTAAGCTACCTATGCTCTTAATGATTGTTCATAAAGCACATAATCTCAAATGATATCAATTATTAATTAATTATAATTAAATAAGGTTCCTAAAAACATACTAAAATTCTTCATCCAAACTCTACACATGGTGAAAGATACGAGCATCTAAACAGGAGCCTAGGAAGGGTGTCTAGAATTGCAAAAAGTGAAACATTCACCAAAATTAAAAATAAAATTTTACATACTTATAATTTACTTAAAACATCATCATGGGTTCTTTACCATACTATCAAAAAAATTTAAATAATATTTTTCTTGAAAAGATGAAAAAACCCCTTTTTGGCCTATATGTCTTTTTGCTTACAAATACCTGTATGAGCATGGTTTCATTAAAATATGGAGTTGTGACACTCTTTAAAGGTATGATTATGATGTAAAAAACATCATCTCATGCTTTTCAAACTTTTACCTAGACTTAAAAACCTATGTGGCACTCCGGAATGATGCTTGCTCCAATGGTGATCTCCAACAAACATGTTTAGGATTGTTACAAAATAGTGAGTATCTCCACTAATCCAATGGACATTAATTTTTTTTTTTTAAAGATTTTTTAAGTCATGATGACCTTGTGTACATAATTTGAGGTCCTAAAACTACCTGTAGCTCCAAGAAACCTCAAATTTATTTTAAAATTGACCCTTGTGCATGGATTGTCTACATATTTGAACTTGACAATGCTATTTTGAAATGGTGATCACCCATTTAAAATCCATTTTTGATATTTTTTTACCAAAAATAAAAATTTAAGCCATAATTTCTATCTTTAAATGGTTATTGAATAGTTTCTTGAAAGTTTCGTATGATAAGAGTAGTAATTTGGCCTTGATAGTTTAAATTACTAACAAGATCTCATATCACCAATCCATTTATTCAAGGATTTCCTCCATAAAATGATGTAGGACTAAACAATTCTCAAATCCTCTAAGGGTAACAAGTTTAGTTCTTAAAAAAAAATCAACCTAAACAACTTAACCAAGTTGATCACTTTACTATCATAACTCTCATAAGTACTTTCTACCTTAATAATTCTATTATAAACCCCATATCATTTTAATTTATATTGATATAAAGTATTTATAGTATCAAACATAACCTCAATTTCCCTTTCTACTTTGGTGATAGTCTCTTCTGATAAGGTAGCTTTATTTTGATGTTATATCTTAGTTATCATTTTATGCATCCCTTTCACCAATTCGGTGGACACATCACCATATGATTTTAGCACTGAGAGGGGGTCTTATGCAATTTTTTTCTACTAGATTAGTTGAACCTTGTTCTTTTTGGTGAGTAAAAATAAGGTTTCTTTAGACTCATATACAATTAACTGATTGGGATGACTCACTTTTGTTTTGGTTACCCTTTTCATAGCTCCAAATTTCATTTCAAATTTTAGTGAGACGTGCAGAGGTTATACTATAGCTAAATCTTGCCTTTCCACTATGGCTAATTGTATCTCCTTTATCTAAGAATTACCCGATATATCAATCTGAGGCTAAATGGATGGTGTCAACTGAGGATCTAGCATCAATCCTTGGAATACAGATGTTTCAAAAGTAATTATCAAAGTGATCAGGATGAAGGTAGAACTAGGGGATGGGATGGGAGGTGTAACTTGTGGGGATGATAAATAACTAGTTCTATTAAGAGAACTTGTTGGTAACAAAGAAACAAAAAAAATAGGCCTTCCTTGGGCAATTGAGGATTATACCTATGCATGGACCTTGACAAAATTAGGGGTAAATTAGCCATTATAGAGACCTTTGAGGTAGATGACATAACAAAAGGATTGACTGTGGGTAAGGGTATATTCATAGGCCTCATTACAAGACTAATGAAGGGATTTTAAGGAATTAATTTCATGTCATATGGTGTTGGTGATCCTTAAGATCTAACCTAGGGGTAGATATTCAAAAATAGTGGAGGCAAATAAACACAATCTTGACTAGTCATACCTGGCTCCTCTTTGATTGTAAGGGAGCTAGCTCAGATGTAGAATTTTTTGGTACCATAGCGGGTGATGTTATAGACTTAAATAAAGATGAGTGAGGTGATACTAAAGGTTCTATAGGTATTGATACCACATTATATAGTTGGGATGGGGTGGTGTATGTTGCTTATAACACAGAGACTACTTAGTGTGTTTCCTAGACTCAGTTTTTCCATTCCCCAAAGTGGAAGACAATGCTTACAATATTCTTTGACTTAATTAAGGGTTAGTTGATCTCTCTTTTTTGACATCAAAGACCTAAATTGTAGATGTGGATGTACTTTATTGAGTACTTTCATGCTTGAAAACTTCATAATAGCCTGCATCTTTCAGTCTGCCCCTAAAAAGTGGAACATTAACATCTTTCAACCTTTGTTTTACATCATGATCATTTTTAGCATTGATAGAAAACCTATCTTTAGCTTTTAAATAATGGGGGTAGGCAATGCTCAAGGATGACTTGTGTTTGATGGAATGCTTGAAAGATACGTGCTCTGGGTCCCATTAACTATTGTCATCATGTTTTAAGTCAAAAGTGGGTCTTTGTTTGGTAGCTATAATGATAGAATTCTATTTCTCTATCTAAAACCATTTAATATTATACAATTGAGGATGAATTAATCCTCTTATTTTATTCTTAAATTAACTCATCCACCCCTATGTATAACTGAAGCAATTTCTTGCTAAACCAACTTATCTGGCACTATAATAGGAAACCTAATAGGGGATATCCTGATGCCAACCACCCTCACTACTATGCAATCTAGGTAATACCAATAGGCTTCTAGGGTACTCAGGATTGTTCTAATTTCTTTAGATAATCTAGGCTTGGGATTTTCATGGATTTCCCTATACACTATGGGATAGAAATGTTCAGATATGGCCCTACACTCTTGTTTATACTTGTACACTCTGACCTTGAGAGGATCCTTCCTAAATAGTTTAGCAAATAATTGAAAATACATGAAATAAATTATGAAAATCACCAATATATTAACTCAAATAAGCAAAACTAAATTACAATGGCTGAATTATAGAATCAGTGGCCTCTTCGAGGGGGAAACCTCCTTTGAGAAATCTCAATATAATAAGTTCATGGATGCTATCATTAGCCTCAACGCTTAATTATATACTAAGTCTAATTTGAGAAAATAGAAATTCCCATGAATGTGGGATAAACAAAATGCTCATAGGATGACTTAGAAAGCATATGCATCCATAGAAACTATTATACTAATAAACTAAAGAGAAAGAGTAACATTTGTTCTTAACATCTCCTCCCTCTTAGAAAAAGCTTTATCCTCAAAGATTTAGATATGAGAATTGGTGTTGAATCTAAAATAGTGGTTCCCATGTGGCATCCTCTAGTTACAATCCGTACCACTAAATTAAAAACTTTGTGATGGAGTAGGAGTGAATTTGGCATGTATGCCTATCTAGAATTGCCTCTAGCTCAAGAAGGATCGATATTTCATTATCAAGCTCTAGTAAAATAGTCTTTACTCTGATGCTTATGCCAAGAATATTTTTTAGACAAGAGACATGAAATAATAGGTGAACTCAGGAAGAAGGTGGGATATCCAAAATTTAATCAACTAACCCAATCTTATAGAGAACCTTATAGGCCACATAAAACTTGGGAGCCAACTTATGACACCCTTTGAGTTTTAGGGAGGATTGCCTATATGGTTGTAGGTCAAGAACAACCATATCACCTACTTGAAAAGTGTGCTTGGAATGGTACTGATCATCCTGTTATTTCATCTAAATTTGTACCATATGAAGATTGTCCTATAGGGTACTAAGGATATGATCCTAAGTTTAGATAATCATTTTGCTTGCTTGAACTGATGAACTACTAGGGGTGTAAGGATGAAGCAATGATGGTGCTTGACCATAGACTACTTCATATAGAGTCATTTTAGTTGAAGCATGGTAGGAGGTATTGTGCCACCATTTGATGAGGGTGATCCACTTTTCCCACTGATGTTGTTGTTCTGAAGTGACGCAATAAACAAAAGTTTCTAAGCATTTGATGATAATTTTAGTCTAGCCATCTGTAGGTAGATGATACCTGGAACTCATCTTCATTTGGGTGTGAGTGCATCAAAATATTTCTATCCAAAAATGGTTGGTGAAGGTTGCATCATGATTTAAGACAATGGATGAATGAATGCCATGAAGATGGAAAATCTTTTCCAAGAAAATTTGTGCAATTGTGGAAGCAGTATAGGGATATCTAAGGGTACAAAAATGACTATATTTGGAGAGGTGATCAAACATAACCAAGATCACTATTTTCATTCCACATTTAGGGATCCCCTTAATGAAATCCATATAAATATCTATCAAAATCTTGGTAGGGATGGGAAAGGGTTTGAGCAAACTAGGGATGAATGTGGTTTCATTGTTATTGTGTTGGTAGGTATCACATTTAGACACCATATATTGAATTGCCTTTTTCATTTCCTTTCATAATAAGTTGAATCACGCCCACTCATAAGTTTTTATAAAAATTTAGTGACTTGCAAATGGAGAATAATGGAGTTCAAAAAATATAGTCTACTAAATATATGTGCTTTGGGAAAGCACCAGATGACCCTTGTATCACAGAGAAGCACCATCCTAATAATAATGTGGTACAATAAAGGGGTTAGTGGACAACTATTGAATGATTTGAGATAATGAAAATTCATTGAGATACCCCTACTATACAACATCCAATCCATTTGAAATAGGCATGGAAATAGTAGAAAGGGAAGTTTGCTCTGTAAATTTGCAAGACAGAGTGTCAACCACAATATTGTCCTTACCCTTCTTGTAAGTGATCTCATAGTCATAACCCATGAGTTTGATGACCATTTTTTGTTGTGATGGGATAGAGACATGTTATTCTAGGAAATATTTTAGAATCTGATGATTAGTTTTGATGAAAAAATGATTCCCCAGTAGGTATGGCCACCACTTTTGTACTACATTAAAAATGGCCATCATTTCCTTCTCATAAGTAGAAAGTACTAAATTATTGACAGAAAGAGCTTTGCTGATGAATGTAATGGGACATAAATATTGGAGGAGAACAACACCAAGTCCACTACCACAATCATCACTCTTGATAGTGAAGGTCTTGGAAAAATTTATCATAGTTAAAACATGTGTAGTACACATAGTTTATTTCGATTCTTTGAATGCACACTCAACAATTTGTGTCCATGTAAAAGCATACTTTTTAAATATAGATATCAATGGAGGTAAAATCTTCTCATAATATTTTATATAATTATGATAGTATCTAGTTAGCCCCAAAAGACCATGGATGATCTTGAGTGTTTGAGGATGAGACTGATTTATCATGGTATCTATTTTTTTAGGATCCACACGAACCCCTTAGGCTAAAATAATAAGCCTAAGATAGTCCACTTCATCTTAGCCAAAACCACATTTGGAATATTTTGTACAAATATGATGGTTAAAGAGAAGTTACCGTGTGAGCTCCAAATGTTGGGAATGCTCAGACCATGTTTTATTATAGATAAGGATGTCATCGAAGAAGACTAGAATGAATTTCTGTAGGTAGGGCTAGAATATTTTATTCATCAATGAATGGAATGTTGAAGGAGCATTAGTGAGGCCAAAGGGCATGATCAAAAACTCATAATGGCCATCATGCATATGAAAATATATCTTAGGGATATCATCCTCACGAAGCTAGATCTGGTGATATCTAGAGCAGAGATCCAACTTGGAGAAAAAATGAGTGCCATGAAGCTTATCAAGCTCATAAATAAGAGGGATCAAGAACTTATCCTTGATTTTAATGTGATTAAGTGAACAAAAGTCAATACAGAAGCACCATGGCCCATAATTTTTTTGGACAAGCATAATTGGGGAAGAATATGGGCTAGTATTAGTGTGAATAATGCCTTATTTAAATAAGTCTCGAATGAGCATCTTGATCTTAGTGTTTTGCTAAAATGGGTAGTGGTAAGATCTAATGTTGGGAAAAACACTTTCAAGAAAGAGATGAATATGGTGGTCCTTTGGTTGTGAAGGTCCCAATCCCACTGGTTTAACAAAGACATGTGCATACCTATGCAAAATAGTTTGTAGATCAGAAAGAATAGTGAAAATCATTGATGATTGTATTTGAATGGAATGAAGCTAGGTAATGACACTCTGTGAATTATTCTTAAGAAGCTTTTTTATGTGATGTGAACTAATGATGATGAGAGACCTTGATTTTAAGCCTTTCAATGTGTGTTTTTTCTGATTTTCTAAAAATTACATCCAAAGTTTAAAAAACCCCATAAGATGGGTCCAAGTGTTTGTAACCATTGGGCTCCCAAAAAACCATCACATCCACCTAAGGGAAAGACAAACATGCCAAACTAAAATTTATAATCTTCAATAGAGATACACACATTATGACACTTCCATTTGTAAGGTAATGTGTCCCCCTTGGCAATCATAACTTCAAAGTTAGAACAAGGATAAACAAAATAATCAGCTTGTTTGGCGATTTGAGGGTCAATGAAGTTATGGGTGTTACCAGAATCAATGATTATTGTGAAAGGGAACTTCTTGAAGTAACCCATAACTTGCATGGTTTGTGGGGTGGTTACTCTTGCTAAGGCATGGAGAGAGATCTCTTGTTGGTCTTCTTGAGAAGTAGGTTCCATAATAGGTTGAGCTTCTTTTAGATCATCTATTGTATCTTGAACATCTTCCCAATCTTTAGTTTTAGGTAGAGAGTCCACATCTAATAGGTAGAGCTTTTGTTCGACACATCGACGTCCCTGAGTGAATTTGTCATCATAATTATAACAATGTGAGCTCTAAATGTTGGAAATGCTTAGACCATGTTTTACTATAGATAAAGATGTCATCAAAGAAGACTAAAATGATTTTCTATAGGTAGGGCTAGAATATTTTATTCATCAATGATTGGAATGTTGAAGGGTCATTAGTGAGTCCAAAGGGCATGATCAAAAACTCATAGTAGCCATCATGCATATGAAAAGATATCTTAGGGATATCATCCTCATGAAGCTAGATCTGGTGATATCCAGATTGGAGATCCAACTTGAAGAAAAAATGAGTGCCAAAAAGCTTATCAAGCTCATCAGTAATAGGGATCAAGAACTTATCCTTGATTTTAATGTGATTAAGTGAACAAAAGTTAATATAGAAGCATCATGACCCATATTTTTTTGGACAAGGAGAACTAGGAATGAATATGGGCTGGTATTAGGGTGAATAATGCCTTATTTCAGTAAGTCTCAAATGAGCATCTCAATCTTAGTGTTTTGGTAAAATGGGTAGTGGTAAGGTCTGATGTTGGGAGAAACACTTTTAGGAAGGAGATGAATACGGTGGTCCTCAGGATATGAAGGTGCCAATCACACTAGTTTAACAAAGACATGTGTATATCTATGTAAAATAGTTTATAGATCAGAAGGAAGAGTGAAAATCATTGATGGTTATATTTGAATGGAATGAAGCTGGGTAATGACACTGTGTGAGATCTTCTTAAGAATATTTTACATGTGATATGAACTAATGATACTGAGAGACATTGATTGTAAGCCTTTCAATGTGTGTTTTTACCCATTGTCTAAAAATTACATCCAAAGTTCAGAAAAATCCCATAAGATGGGTCCAAGTGTGTGTAACCATTGGGATCTTAAAACACCATCACATCTACCTAAGGGAAAGGCAAACATGTCAAAGTTAAATTTATAATCTTCAATAGAGATACACACATTATGACACTTCCCTTTGCAAGGTAATGTGCCCCCATTGGCAATCATGACTTCAAAGTTAGAACAAGCATAAACAAAATAATTAGCCTGTTTCACAATTTGAGGGTCATTAAAGTTGAGTGTTACCAGAATCAATGAGTATTGTGAAAGGGAACTTATTGAAGTAACCCCTAAATTTCATGGTTTGTGGGGTGGTGACTCTTGCTAAGTCATTGAGAGAGATCTCTTGTTGGTCTTCTTGAGAAGCAAGTTCCGTAATAGGTTGAGCTTATTTTAGATCATCTATTGTATCCTAAACAACTTCCCAATCTTTAGTTTTAGGTAGAGAGTCCACATCCAATAGGTAGAGATTTTCTTCAACACATCGATGTCCTTAAGTGAATTGTCATCACAATTATAACATAGTCCTTTTCCTCTATGGGCTCACATCTCTATTTCAATCAAATGCTTGATAGGAGTGGTTCTAGGGGCTATTGTTGTTTGAGATCATTGTGGAGTTATATTTCTAAATGGAGCAAAATCGGATTTGAATCATTGCTAAGCTATGATCTTGTCCTCTACAAACTTAACCAACCCTAAGGCTTCCATCATCATGTTGGGTCAAAATATTTGGACATCAGATTGAATTACATCCTTTAATTCACTAACAAAGTAACTCCTAAAGAATTCATCAGACAATCCCTAAGTGTAACTGGCTAGTTTTTCAATTTTTGTTTGATATTCTCTCATGGTTCTAGTTTGGTAAATTTTAGTGAGTGCTCTCATGAAGTCATTAAAAAAACTAGGACCAAAATGTTATAAATGAAGGTACAAAAATTAGTCCATCTTGGCTCATAATGAGCCTTGGTATACTTATGATACCATTAAAGGGATTCAAGTTCCAAGTGAAAGGGTGTAAGCAAAGCCTTGTTGGCATCAAATTTATTATGCAGAATAAAATATTATTTTGCCTGCTAGATCTATCCAGTTTAGATATGCACCATGGAATCAAGGAAAATAAATCTTCATCCCAAAAAAATTACTAAAAAAGGAAAATTTAGTGTCCAAAGAGGATTCTAGATGTCATCTGTTGTTCAAGGTGGTATGTTGAAGACTAAGGTCAAGATTTTTTTCATCAAGATTTTTAATGTGTCTTGAGGGAAGCAATTTCATCTTCCATGTTTTTTGCTCCTGTTCGAGTTACTGCCATGACCCAAATAAAATATTTTTAACTTTTTTTTCAATGGGTAGGAAAACTAGAGTTAAGACATGTTTAGTAAGGGAAGTTTGTGATTTGGGTGAAATTGGAAGGGCTAAGGGTACTTTCACTAATTTTTTTTCATAGTGAGAGTATGATTGATGAAGGTAAGGAAATTTTTAGGAGTGAAAATGGAAAAATTCAAAAATTTATCAAATAAGGACAAAGGAGTAGAAAAGGGAGATGAACACTATGGAATTTTTTTGAGGCAAACAGACAAAAACATAAGAAGTTATGGCAAAACCCCAAAAAAGGGAAAATTGATATTTATAGAAATTAGGAGTGGGATCGAGATATGGGACCTCAAGGAATACAATGTGGAGAATGGAATTTTAGATGTCTAGATAAAGTTTGAGTATCAACGGGGCTACAAATGGAGAGATATGGCAAAAAAAAATTACTGGATTTTATTTTCTATTTCTTGTATAGTTGTAAGTCCTCTAAGTATTATCTGATACTCTAAAGATATTTTTTTTGAAATTGATAGGATGAATATTTTTTAGTTTTTGATTTTTGTCAAATGTCTGGCTACAAGTCTAATAGTTTTTAGATACTCTATTACTGGTTGATTTTTTGATAGTCTACTAGAAATATTATGAAACTAGTAGAAATGGGCCACAAGTTTCAATGATTGCTTAAGCATTTAAAGATATATATCTGGGAACCAATGCTATCTGAGTGAGTATCACTCTGTAAAAAAAATTTGGCCATGGGTTTACCTCTAAATGAGAACTCTTGGTTTTCCTCATGGATGAGAACTAGTCAATCAGGATGGGGCTATTGCCCATTTTTTGGTAGGTCCTCTCAATGGGCCAAATACTTTGAGGTTCCTATGTTACTCCTCACAACAGATTTTAATGCTTTCACCTAAGCACATCCCATAATTATGTGGATAGGTTTTTACCCTGGTCTAAAATAGATTATTGTGATATAGAAAAATACATAAATGAATTATGGAGTGAAACAGAAAAACACTTTAAAAAAAAAGTGGCCCTAGAAAGTGCTCTAATACCAGATGAGAGGATCATTCTTGAACAAGTTAGTAGATAATTGCAAATACATGAAATAAATTATGAAACTTAGAAATATATTAACTTAAATAAGTAGAACTAAATTACAATGGTTAAATTATAGAATCACTGGCCTCTTCAAGGGGGAAACCTCCTTTGAGCAAGATAAATACAATAAATTCATGGATGCCTACATTGGCCTCAACATTTACTTATATACTAAGTCTAATCTAAGCAACTACTACTTCTCATGAATATGGGATAAAACAAAATGCTTACAGGATGACTTAAAAAGCATATGCATCCATTAAAACTATTATATAACAAAGTAAAGAGAAGAGGTATCAAGAGTTCCTAACAAACCTTTGAGAAGGTATGAGGAACAATCCATTTTAACTTTAGGTCCTAGTTGGTGAACTGAGGAAGTTTTTGAGTGGCACAAATTGCATCCACTAATTAGGACATCATATAAAAATGATCTCCCTAGTTAGACATAACTTTTTTGATTTAGACTGCTAGATTACTAGATATAATTTCTACCAAGGGGGGAGTCTTTCCATCATCATCTATCATGGATAGAAATGGGATCCATTTTTCATCCACATGACCTATATCTTTGGTCCTATGCAACTGATTCATCATGACCATTCCCATTTTTACTCCCCTTCTGAACCCTATGATGGGAATTTGGGTAACTTTAGTTTTGCACACAAACTTCATTTATTCTCAACCCAATCCCTTAAAATTTCCTCGATATTATGGGTTTGAATCAATTGAGTCATAATCTATTGATTCTACTTAATATCTAGTTTGGGAAAATTTTAGTAAGACTGAAAGGCTAATCCAGCTATGAAGGCAATATCTTAGCCTACATTTAAAGACTTAATAATATTATCAATGAATCTAGATTGAAATAAAATATGATAGATTAAGTCTACACAAGGTAGTACCTCTGGATTAGATGATGCTTTGTGCAAACTCATGAACTTGAACACTAGAATATCTAGTCTGTCCTTTGTCTCATTGAAGTTTTCTTCAATATCACTATTTTAGTCTATAATGTTTTCTACATGATAGAATAGGTCATTTTAATGCTTATCCTCAGTATCCAATGCAATAGACTTGAATTTGGTATCCCAAAAGATGACATTTGTCTTGTAAGAGTAGTTGAATGAGATTTGTTCTTATTTATTGACTCCAGATTCTTTAGCTTTAGCCATAGTTTAAAATTTTGTGACCGACAAGATTAAAGCTTGATTTAATGGTGGAGGTATATATATTCTTTAGAAAACTCATAGAATGCTTTGAATAATAGTAAATATCAATTGAAGGTAAAACTATTGTTTGAAGGTAATAAGCATTAAACTCCAAATTCAAAATTTTATTTGAACAATGCAAGTCATAAATGGAAAGTGTTTTGATCTACCTTGATTTAATACTAGGGTGGCTCTTCAATTTTAATTCAATGGCCTCAAAATTTCACTTTAACAAATCAACCAACCACCGCCCTTACTTTTTCCACATGTCTTATCGTCATAGGCTTGACTTTTCATCGAAGTGATTTGGATTTAAATCCCCTAGAATAAGTCCCATCAACATTAATTTGTGCTTAATATCAATGCTTTGTGAACATTTGTATGCCACCTAGGTGTTACTTTTGACACGTACTCAACACTCGATACCTTCTCAATCATTTTGTCCTTTTATTCTTTTTATCAAATCATTTAGGTGGATCACATGACACTTTGCCAAGTGTCATCTTCTACTTGGGTCAATCATCTTTAATTATCACATATGAGATCTTAGTTGGGCTCCTCTAGATTTGTGTATTTTCTCAATTTAGAATTTGTGTCTGTAGTGTGCCACTTAATTTTAAATGTAGACATTAAAGGGTGACTTCTCAAGTTCTTGTGAAGTTTAGATATACTCATAGTTTGTAGCATTGTGTAGACATCATCTGAAAATGGCCACTTGTTTTTTATAGATCTAAAGAAAGGTTGAAGTATGAGCAAGAACATCAAGCCACTAGCGAATTTAATTAGTATCTCCCTCTAGCTGAGGGACCAAATTCTAAATTCTAACAATATGCCCCAACGTTCATTTAAATTTGAAGTGAGTAATACTGAGATATAATTACGTAGAGGTAGGATTAACTTGAGGTAATGTCCACTCAATATTATAGTAAATAGGGTGATGATATGATAAAAATTATCATTAATGATATAACTTGGCCTATCTTGGATTGGGGCAAAATAGAAAATATCTTGCTTAGCCAATAGAGCTCTATCAAGGCACTGAAGCATCCTATCTTTTCCCTATCAAAAGTTGGACCAGGTGAACTAGGGGGAGTTTAAATTCTTCCTTTGGTGATGGTTGGGATCAAACACCCTGAGTTTGTTGCACATATAAAACCATGCTTCACACTAATCAGCACACCACCATATTGGAAGACATCTTTCTTTATTCTCTACCAACTCCACCATGTTGAAATCAACATAGAGGATCTAATGTGCATCTGAGAGAGAGTTATCCAGCCACCTCTATAAGGAGGCATGATCCACAACATCATTAGAGTCACATAAATTGACTAGCCCAATGATGTAGTTATTAAATTCAAAAAGGGTCCACACCACTAGGTGGGTGGGGTCTGAACCCGAGATAGAAAAGTGACAGCCCCACCATGCCAAGTGTCATCCCTAGTAGCTTGAAAAATGAGCCAAAACCAAATTATTTATGTTGTATTATACAGTGAAAAGCCAAAAATCACGACCTCTTGTAAACAGAGAATTTTCATACTATGAAAAAGATGACAACTGTTCCTTATCACATTCTTAAGTAGCAAATTGGTGAGGTATGAAAAAGATGACAACTATTCCTGATTGCATTCTTAAGTAGCATATCAGTAAGACCTCAAACATTTTAAGAGTACACAATCATTAGGTAGTATCAAGGTGCATGTCATTCTCCTCTATAAGGCCTTTGAGTGCAACAAACTTATTATACATGAGTTTTTTGGCCATGAAATTAATCATTATAAATAATTAGTACTTGTGTGCCATATATTCTTCCTCTTGAAGAGATGGAGAGGGACAATGAGAGTGTTGGAATACTATTTTATAGTCCAAAGTGATTGGGTTCCTTTCTTCTTTAGGATAACTCACCCTAGGAGAGGGTTGTGATGGTGGCACTAAAAGTGGCATTTCAACCAGTGAGGCCACTACCTGTGGCATGTACACAAGAGGAGGAGAAGCTTTAGTAGGTAAGGAAAATTTTCTAGGTGAGGTTGAAGCAAAATTATTTCTAGTAGGTTGCACCACCTTTGGAGGAGTTATTGTTTTTGTTATTGGTGACAGTAGTCCAATCGTCATTGTTGCTATTCTAAGATTTTGCTTTTGATATACCCTTTTCATGAGGAACAAGGGTGCATGTATCATCAGAGCACATTCTCAGATCATATGTTCTGAGGACGAGCATTGAAAACAAGTATTTGGGAGATTAATATATAATACATGATAAGAAAGGTGGTTAGAGCCAATTTGTCAATTTTTATATCAATAAAATCTATCAAATCTTGAGACAGATCCATTTCAACATAAACCATCTTTTGAGGACAAGTCATAAAAAACATAGTATGCTCCTAGCATATGAAATGCCCTATGGGTTTTATGAGCTGGTCTATAAAACCCTATAAGGGGAGAGGCAATCTAGGAAATTTAACATATATGGAGATTTTTAGTTTTGCTTGATCTAAGACCTGAAAGTTCCAAGTCTAGTGAGAAAACACAACCAAAGTGTTATGGATGAACCAAGGCCCATGATTGACAAGATTTGCAGTGTTTTGGGTTAGAAAAGTGAAACAAAAAAAAAATCCCTTTGTAAGGTTTTAGACTCCTTCAAGTTTCACACCATTGCCTTGCTAGTGGTTGTGAATCCATTATTTTAGAAGGATCTTAGGGGGGATTCGACCAACAAAGTACACAATCAAAGTAATTTTTATAAAAAATGATAGGATTTGTCAAATTTGGGCACATCCAAAACATCACGTAATGGAGAGTCAGAATCATTAGCATTACCTCATTGAAGACCTTTGGGATAAATTTCCTTGCCTGCTTCGGGGTCATTATTGCGCTCACTCGCTCCAACTTTCTATGCATTTGTAGATGTAGAGAGGGAGGCAATGGTCATTAAATAAAGGGTACCCCTACCATCTAGAGGGTGAATCACTGGTCAAAATCAATAATTAATGCAAACAAATCAATATTCTACCTAGATCCATGGTGATTAATAATATGGTAGAGACCTAAAAGCTCATCAATGTAAAGCTATCAATCCTAAGGTTTCATCTGTGAAGTTATTTTTTGACCCAGTGAGTAAAAAATTGGTGAATTGGTTACAAATTCTTTGCTAGCATGCATCCTATTAAATAGTATTTAACGTTGTGGAAACCACCTCATTGGGCAAATTGTTGTGTGGACAGTGGTTGATAGCTAGAAAAATTTACGCTGCCTCTACTATCTCTGATAATTGTTTTAGTTTTTATATTAAGCTCTGAGAGGATTCATCTCTTTTATTTTGTGTTTATAATAATGAAGCATGGAAAGAAGAAAGTGATACACTTATGACCAATGATAGGTCTCTCTTGACCTGTAAGAGATGATTCATTGTGTTGTTTAGATTAAATTATTATCTAATTTAGTACAAGTTTCAAATCCACCATGTATAACATTATTCCCAAGGTTTAAAGAGGTTTCTTATTTTATTAATTTAAGATTTGATGTACTTTCTTACATTAGGTTGAAGGATCTTGTTGAAATAGTTGATTATTTTCCAGTGTTAGTTGTGGAATTCAACATGCTTTACTCAATGCTTGGATTTGAAAGGGGTCGACCTGTGAACTCTCTTTTAAGTAGATTTTATTGTGGATAAATATCTAAAGTTGAGAAATACCTTATAATTTTTTTAAAGAATGCTTATCAATGACAAAATAATTTTTCTAGTCATATATATTATTGACCCTCTATTAAATTTGTTCATTTCCTAAAACTTTTCTAATTCAATATGATTTTACTTTTGAACTCTCTCTTTCCACCCATTTTTTATATAACTAACATTATATCATTTTTTATCAATATAAATACCTCTTTTATATATATATATATATATATATATATATATATATATATATATATATATCTTATAAATTTATCACAACCATAATATATTTAAGCATTGATCAAACGCCCACTTCATGACTGCATTATTGCATTATTGATTCAGTTTAGTAGAAACCCAATTTATTCAAAAATTAAATATCAATTTTACAGTTAAGCCACATCTAAAAATTCCAAATTAGAGATAAATGGTCTTTTTGAATTCCCTAAAGGGACTACCTGGGCATTGGAGCAAACAACCAAATTTTGGACAAAACAATTAGAATAAAAGTTGAGAATTGTTTCAATTCTATTAATTGAATATATCATGGATCATATACAACTATTTCCACAAAATACATGGATTTACAAATAGGCATCCATGACATAAGAGAGCTTGTAATCATTAATTTTTTTTTAACAGTATTGCACTACAGCGTATTAATGGGATGAACAATAACATGATATCACATCATTAAATCATCATTAAATAACAGATCCAGTCTTTCATTGATCATTATCACCATATATATCATATTGTAGTAACACTTATCTCATTTAAGAAATTGGGTTCTCAAAATAATATTTCTTTGTATATCAATATTATTATATCTATACTTCTAACTTCATAATGACTCACAAAAATATAATCCAAAACATTCATTCAAAAATTATTATATATACGAACTCTATCATCATATTTATTTGTGCATTCTCTCCCTCTGCATTGACTCAATCCGAGATTGAACATCTCCCATGGGCATTCGCCTCGCAGGGAGCGAGATGGAAAACTTAGTAATCTGTGGCAACGGACAAAATCTACGGAAATGCTTTTAGCAGGAGGGAAACGTGGCATGATTGTCCCTTAGCATTGTGGCAACTGTATGCAGGTTGCTTATTTACAGGACCAATATATATTTTATGATATTCCTGATGTTTAAAACATAGTATGACTTTGATTATGAATAAATAAATTTATTACGAATAGTTCCCTTGATTTTCTGTTCATTAAAAGCCCAAATAACAATAATTTGATTTTTTTTGGGAAGGTGATATTGGAAATTGTGTGTTCCTTCATGCAATATGGGGATAGGGATAAGTTATGTAAACATGAGACATTTTGTTTCACGATATAATTTTAAAAATGATAATATAGTAGAAAAGGACAAGACCATTAAAAATATGAAAACAATGAAAATTTACATTAGGATTTGAGTATTTATTGTAAGAGGCAATGACAATTTATTCTAAGTGATAAATTTAAAGAAGTTTAAATTTTATTAGGATTTGAGTATTATTGTAAGAGGCAATGACAAATTACTTTAAGTGATAAATTTAAAGAAGTTTGAACAAATATACATGTAAAATCTAATGAAATGTCACATGTTAAAACAATTTATATCATTCATTAAAGCACCGAGTGTTAATTTAGATGAGTTCAAAATTAATTACACAAAACATAATTAAATGACTAAAATAAATTAGACAAAAAAAAAAATAGGCTTCATCAATGAAAGATGCATCTTATATAATCTACTCGACGAATACAAGTTGTCATATGCAAATAGATATGGATACAAGAATTTTAAAGCTTCAAACTCCAAAACACTTAACCATAAAAAATTAAAAGATAAAAACACATCCCTTTCGACTTAACTTGCATCTTCAAAACATTGTTAATTATATTCATTTTTTATATGGATGGATGTGCACTTATTAAATTGAGTCATGCCTTCCATATTTAATCTAAAGTCTACATTTATTTTTAGAATATGAATATGATCAATTTATCTTGTTTTTGACATATGTTATATATTAATACCTCCACATTCCAATATCAAATATTATTAATTTTTTTTTTTCAGTTCTAAGATACACAAGGATTTAAAAGTTCCCCTACATTATCAACTCAATTGAAGAGTGACATTAGCAACCTATTGAATTCAAATGAAAAAATCGTAGTCTATATATAAAATTAGAATCTATAAAAGTTCGTTCGATGTCATGAATATAAGAAAAACACATTATTATATGCTTGATATCATATTAAAGGTGTGATGAAATCCCCTTATTGTATGTTTGATATCGTATTAAGAGTACAAAGAAATCATCTTATTATACAAATAAACCTCTTTTCCATGATACTTCTTTGCTATTCTTTGAAATCTTTAATAATAATAATAATAATAATAATAATAATAATAATAATAATAATAATAATAATAATTATTATTATTATTATTATTATTATTATTATTATTATTATTATTATTATTATTATTATTATTTCATAAAATATTGTTAATTATTTTTAATTTATTTTTATTCGTCCTTTCATTCCATTTGTTTGGTAAGAGATGATGTTAAAATTTGAAAGATTTTGTTGATTTGAATTATTAAAAAATGATTTTGTTGATTTATTAAATTTTTATCTAATTGCAAGTTTTTAATATTATTTAGAGTTAAAAATTGAATATTATTATTTTTTATTATTTTATTAATATTATTTATAAAAAAATATTAATCTTATTGATATGTAGTCACTAATATATTTTATCACATTATCTATTCAAGTATAAATTAAATTAATTATCAATTGTTTTTATTATTAATTATTTTTTACTATATTCACTTTAAAATAAGATAAAATAAATATAAATTTTTAAAATAAATAATTAAAAAATATATATATTATTATACAAATAATTTTTATAATATTAAATATTTTATACACTTAATTAAAATTATAAATCAATTCTATTTTATCACAATTAAATAAATTCATAAATATTTATCCACACCATATAAAAATATATAATAAATTAACTCACTAACATTCAATAATTTTACTTTATTAAAAATGGATGAGATTATTGCACCATAAGAAGTATATAATAAATTAAATTCCTAACCTTAAATAATTTGCACACTTAATTAAAATTATAAATTAATTTTACTTTAGTACAAATGGATAAGACGATACTGTTTTTTCCACCATAAAAAACTCGCGACATGTTCATTTAGGAGATTGACGTGGTATTGTGACTTATTTGAGGGTCGACCATCTCATGATATTTTTTTAATGATAATGTTTTATTTTAATATTAAGTTTTAAATGTTAGCATAATTTAAAATTTAAAAAAAATATTAGAGAAGATTTATATATTATTTTTTTTAAAAAAAATTTTAACAATATTTTTTTAAAAATTGATTGTATTTACCATTAAAAAATATAAATATGATTATACAATTATCAAATTTAAATTCTGTTTAATGTTATTATTTCAATTATACTAATATATTTTGACTCGTATAGTTAATCATTTTCTATAAATGTTATACAATTTATTTAATGAAAATTGTACTTTCTTTAATATAATAAGATATAATACATTCTTAATTATATATAAAAAGATGGATGATTATGATACAATAACATTTTCATTTCCATTATATCTTTAAACTCTACAATTATATCATTACAATTGTAATGAAAAAACCAAAATACTTTACTTCATAGTTTCCATTGTATCCCTGAGCTCTACAACTATACCATTAAAGATGTAATGAAGAATCCAGATACTAAACTTTATAAGAATTATTGCATTGTACAATCCAAATTGGTTTCAATTATTATGTTCCTTCCTTTAATTTACTAATTTTCCGAATAAAAAGGAAGTAATATATTCATTTTAAATTTCTTTATTGTCACATATTATAGCATTAGTGTCTCCATAAGACTAAAACATTCAATTTTGGTTTAACTCTTGATTAAATTATCTTTTTTAGACCAATGAAAATTCATAGTTCTCTATACATTTAAATATTTACACTTAACTAATAATAATCTTATGCATTTGTTAACCAAAAATACAAAAATAAACATTTATCTATATTTTCATTGATTGAATTGTTTGATATGTTATTCAAATGCAAGGCGGTGACGTAAACCACAATGCATGGAAATAAATGCACTGTCACGAACAAATCTCCAAAAAAAATCCTGAACAAGTCTGGAAAAAATATGAGCTGACGTTTTGCTTTGAAAATAAGCGTGGAAAATTTTAATATATTAAAATTCGCATGCATAGTGGGCAGTGGACTGGCCGATTGTATTTTGTCAGCCAACTTCTTGAGAGTGGCCTCTATAAGTGTCGAGCCTTCTTTGGGTGTAGAATCCCGCTCGACCGACCGATGAACTCACACCAATTTTGGCTGACTCGACTGTCCAGTTATTGCGCAACTGTAGGGTATGGCACAATAGTTAGCATATAAAATAAACTAGATATATGTTTATATAATTAATCAATCTTAAATCCAGCTTGGATAAGAGAATGGCGTCCTTGTTATTCATATGGATAGAAAGGACGAAAAATTGTTTTAGATGGTTGCGCATTAAGATAAATGGGCGTAAGGTTGGTTTGGATGCATGACAGTTGTAAGATTTATATTTGAGGTCAGAGAAAACTGTTCTGTTTGTTTCTTTCTTGTTAATAGTGCCATTCAAAACTTTAGATGGTACCTGATGTGAACGTCAAATTGTTTGATTTCATTATTATATTTCTTGCTGCAACAATGTTTGGGCATATTTGAATATAAAATTTTTAATCAATTTTTAAAATTGGAATTAAATTCTTTTGATTAATTTAATTGTTTTTATGTATTTTAATTAAAAATGTAATATTTAATTTTCATTTTGGTAAGAATAATAATAAAAAAATTTACAACCATTTAAAATTATTTATATATAAAAATTGTTATGTAATTTTTTTGATTATTACTTTCTCTAAAATAATCATATTTAAAAACTATTTCTATCTGAAGGGACTCGGCATACAACACCCTTGTTATTTTAGACTTGCTTTAAATAGTTCAACTTTAAATTGATTTTAAATTGCCGTAAACTATCTCATTTTAGATCTCCTAAAAGGTGACTTATATAGTATCCAAATTTAAGTCAACTTAAGTAAAGTCAGAAGTTAAGTCAAAGACAATTGCTATATTGGAATACAAAATCTAAAGGTATAATTAAGTCATAACATAGTCAAAGGTTATTTGGAAAAGTAATTTGACAAATGTCGTGATTAAGATAAATTTTGAAGGTAGATTCAAGGTGAATTATACTCTTATTTGGAAATGAAGTAGGTGAAGGATAAGGGTTTTGAAATTTATTTATAAAATAAGTAGGTGAGGGATAAGGGTTTTGAAATTTATTTATAAAATAAGTGAAGGTAATTGATTTTATTATATTATTCTATTTATGAATTAATTTAACTCTTTTTATTGTTTATCAAGGTTAAAAATCAAACGTTGAGGGTTTTAAAATATTATAGAGTTTGTTATTATTAATTAAATATGTTTTTGGTGTGAAATTAAATGGGAAAGAACTTATTAATATCTAGTCCTTAGATAACATTTGTAGATATAATTGAGCTTACACATAATTTTAGAATATCAAAGGATACTATAGGTTTTAGGAGAAATCTTGCCATAATTAATTATCAGGGACTTAAATATGTAGTGCATCAATAAGTGATTAACCTTAAGAATTTTTTTTTCTTCATAGCTCAAAGATGGGATAGTATGATTATGATTTGAAATTCTTCATAATTAAAACTCTAAGATATAAGGTTGATTCATTATTTAGGAATAGGATAAGAATATTACAAAACCTACAACTCATATACACCCTATGTTAGATATCCCTTAACATGGTGCTAGTGTATTTATTTTCTTATTGATCATTACTTAAAGTTATGATTTTATAGGCATGTGGTGTTTCCTTGTGTCACCATCCTTTTTATTTTTTTATTAATATTGTTTATCCTTTGTTGATCTTCGTTCATGGCCCTCATTGAAAATTTTGAAATTTTGTCTTGCAACTCATGTTTATCTTTGTATTTGTAATTTTTTCCCTCTATAATGGCATTTTTTTCCCATGTTCCTCTTAGTTTTCTCTCTCTTCCTTTATTTCAGGTTTGATATAGGACAAATGCAATTCATAAGGTTTATTCCATAAATGTATTTCATTTGTCCTTGTATTTTTCATTTTTTCATCTCTTGTGGCTTGTCCCCCTTCACCCTGATTATTTTCTCTCATTTCTATTTATAGTCTAATATAGGACCATGACTAATTTTATATAGTTTTTCAAAAAAAGGCACCCCATTTATTTAAGTATTTATCATTTTTTTTAATATCTCTAATGACCTTGTTTTTATTCTTCCTCATGGTTTTGTCTCTCCTCCCTTATTTATTGATGTATAAAAAATAGACCAACTTCTAGAGGCCATAAATTTTGATCCGTAGCTCTGTTTGAGCTCTTCCACATGCTTAAACGACTGTCTCAAAAAGTTTGTTGCTACCCTAATCCACTCTTTCCACTTAGAGGTGTTTTTTTAAAAAATATTAGAGGCCAAATGAGACTATTTGAAGGTCCAAAATTTTAGTTTAATGATTATTTTAGGATTTTTTTAGAAATTGTATATTTTTATGACTAGATGTGAACTTCAGTTAAAATTCATCTTGTAGGATAATTTTAGTGTTTAGAATATTTTGAGATATTTTTAGAGTTGCACGTGCTTGCATGCTAGACATATTAAAAATAAAAAAACTACTAAAAATAGATTTTTTAATATTTTAATTTTTTTTTGAATTTTTGCATGTCAACTCTAATTCTGAGTTGAGGCTTATTTATGCATGATATTATAATTAATTTGGGAATCAATATGGATCAATTCTGAGATTTTTTTTGAGATCTTGGCTATTGTAATTTTTGGTCTTGATAGTAAAGTTGGTTCATTATCTGGTATCAGAGCAAGGTTGAATCTTGGAGGAGTAAGAAATGGTGAGAGGACGAGGAGGTATTGCATAGATGAACTAAATTATACAAGATTTGAAAATGAAAATTCAATAATTAACAGAGGATATCACCAATCAGAGAAGAAGATAAGGTGGTGATGAAGCCAAGGAAGATAAGATCGTGATAAAAAAATTAGCAAAAAAAAGAATAACAAGATTAGCCACCATCGATGGAAGAGAGGATGGTTTAAATTTTAGAAGGAAGAAATAAAAGAATCAAAATAGATGTTCTAGATTATTGAGGCAATTTAAAACTAGAGGAGTTGATAGATTGGATAAATAACATGGAGAGGTTCTTCGATTGAAAGACTATGAGAGAACACAAGAAAGTAAAATTTACATGCATGAAATTAAAATTTCATGCAATGATTTGGTGGGATAATATGCAGAAGGATAGAGAAAAGGTAAAGAGAAGATTAATTCATGGAAAAAGATGAAAAAGAAGCCAAGAGAGAAATTTATTATTATGAATTATACACAAATTGTATATAGAAGATTACAAAATTTGAGGCAAAAGGATCATAGTATACTGATGAGTTTTTTAAGCTTTCTATATTAGTGGAGCATGATGAAATAGAAGAGCAGGTGGATGCAAGGTATGCAAATGGTTTGAAATTTACTATTTAAAATGAATTAAGAATGCATAGAATACTTAGCATGGAGGAGGATTATTAACTTTGAAGGTAGAATAAAAAAAAATAGATAAAATTTTAGAAGAACATCTCTTGGTCTAAAAAAAGGTAGACCCCCTTTAATATGGAGACGAGGTGGGTTTAATACCACTAGAGGTGGGTCTAAGACTAATAGAGGTGAATCATCATGTGGTACAGAATGGCAAGATGAGAATAGGTAAGGGTTTCAATATTAACAAGGAGGAAGATGGTTTCAGACACGATGAGGTTATGGTGGTGATAGAGACTGGTTTTAGAATCAATGTATCTTATGCTTGTTATAAATGTAGAGAAGAAGTGCATAGGACATTTGAGTGTCCATATTATCAAGATCAAGAAAGGAGGTAAGAGGATCACATAAGAGTGAATCTAGTTGAGGCTGAGATAGAAGAGCAAAATACTAAAATTGCACTAGCAGATGTTAGAGAGAATCTCATGATGAGAAGAATACTCATCATTTCAAGGAAGCAACAAGTGCAAAATAAAGAAGGTGTTGATTGATGGATATGATGAAACATATTTTGAACAAGATGTACTTCAAGTAGAAATGTATGGAAAGTAATTATAGATAATGGTAGTTGTGAGAATATGGTTTCTAAAGAAATGATAGGAAAATTACATTTGTAATGTGAAAATCATCCTAATCCTTATCGGATTTTATGGTTTAAAAAAGGAAATAAGGTTGCAGTAGATAAAAGGTGTTTAATCAAATTTTCTATTGCAAAAATTTATAATGATGAAATATGGTGTTATGTTATTCTAATGGATGCATGCCATGTGTTATTAAGAAGACCGTGACAATTTGATAAGAAAGTAATTCATGATGGAACAAAGAACACATACACTTTTTGGAAAGATGGTACAAAGATAGTTTTGTTACCCCTTAAAGATGAAGAAAAGACATAAAACATGCTCTCTGCTAAAGAATTTATCCAAGATATGAAGGTGGTAGGTTGTTATTATGTATTAGTAGCAAAGAATGGAGACACGAAAATGGTGCAAATACCAACAAGATCAACAAGAATATTGAAAGAATATGCATATGTTATGCCTAATGAGTTACCAAATGGTTTACCATCGAAGAGACATATTCAACATCACATTGATTTAATTCCAGGATCAGCTCTACCCAATTATATAGCTTATAGGATGAGTCCAATAGAACATGTAGAATTAAATAAAAAGGTTACAAAATTATTAAGAAAGAAGCTGATAAAGGGGAGTATGAGTCTATGTGCAATATGCATGTTGTTAAACTCCAAAAAAATATGGAGGATGGAGAATGTGTGTGGATAATAGAGCAATTAATTAAAATACAATCAAGTATAAATTTCATATACCTCATTTAGATGATATGATTGATGTGCTTGCATGAGTAAAATATTTTACCAAGATTGATTAAAGGAGTAGTTATTATTATATTTGAATTCATGAAGGAGATGAGTGGAAAATTACCATCAAGACTAAGGATGGCTTGTATGAGTCAATGGTGATGCCCTTCAAATTATCTAATACATTTAACACATTTATAAAGATGATGAATACAGTGCTACAAGAATATATTGATAAATTTATAGTTGTTTATTTTAATAATATTTTGATATTTAGTAAGACTAATGAAGAACACTTACAACATTTGAGAATGGTACTGTATTTTTTAACAAAAGAGAAGTTGTATGAAAATTTAAAGAAGTGTAGGTTTATGTAGAACATTTTGGTATTTTTAGGATTTATAGTTTCAGCAGATGGTGTGAGTGTGGATGAAGAAAAGATAAAGGCAATTATTGAATGGCTTATTAAAATAAAAATTATAGAGGTAAGAAGTTTCCATGGTTTAGCAACTTTTAATAAAAAAAATATTATTAATTTTAGTAGTATTGTGGCACTAGTAATAGATTACATTAGAGACAAGGAATTTACATGGTCTAGAGCAAGCACAAAAAACTTTGAATTTTTAAATAAGAAGATTATTGAAAGAACAATTTTAGCATTATTAGATTTTAACAAAGTATTTGAGGTTGATTGTGATACATTGTTTGTGGGAATTTGTGTTGTGTTGAGTCAAGAAGGAAAGTCAATAACATGTTTTAGTGAGAAATTAAATGAGATAAAAATTAAATATTTTGCCTATGATGTTGAACTTTATGAAATTATACAAGCATGAAGACATCAGAGGCATTAATTGGTGCTTAAGGCGTTTATCCTATTTATATATTATGAGGATTTGAAGTATGTGAATACACAAAAGTTGAATAATAAGCATGCAAAGTGGGTATTTTTCTTTCAGGGGTATATTTTTGTGTTGAAACATAAATTAGAAAAATAGAACCAGGTAGTTGATGCATTGAGTAAGAGAGTAGCATTATTAACTACTATGGTGAGTTAGGTAGTTGAATTTGAAGCTATCAAAGAATTATATGGTACTAATCCATATTTTGGCAAGGTAGTTGAGCAGTGCAAAAATCCACTAATATGTGGGATAGATAATATTCATGGTATCTTATACAAGATGGTTACCTCTTCAAAGAAAAATAATTATGTATTTCAATTGGGTCTCTATGAGACAATATAATAAGATAATTACATAGTGGAGGTTTTGTTAAACATTATGGTAAGATGAAGACAATAAATTTAGTGAAGGAAAAGTATTTTTGGCCAAAAATGAAGAGAGATTTGACTAGATATGTTTCTAGTTGTAGGATATGTTAGGTGGCTAAAGGACATGCATAAAATACTGGACTATATATGCCATTACCAGTTCCAAGAAGACTATCAATAGATTTGAGTATGAATTTTGTATTGGGATTATGAAACACACATAGAGGTAATGATTTAATTTTTGTTATTGTAGATAGATTTTCTAAAATGGTTCATTTCATTATATGAAATAAAACCAATGATGCCACTAGAATTGCATAATTATTTTTTAAAGATATTGTGAGATTGCATGGTATACAAAATCTATTACTTAAGATTGGGACATGAAAAATTTAAGTCATTTTTGGAGAAATTTTTGGAAGAAGATGGGTACTAAGTTATAATTTAGTAGTGCATATCATACTCAAATAAATGGACAGACAAAAGTAATGAATAAGAGCTTAAATTTTTTGTTGAGATGCACAATGGGAGAGAAGCCCAAGAAATGAGATGTGGCTTTACCATAGGCTGAGTTTGATTATAATAATTCAATGAATAAATCAATAAGAAAATCACCATTTCAAATTATTTATGGGATAAATCCTATAGGTATTTTAGATTTGGTACAATTGTCAATTGCATATCTATTTAGTGATGATGTAGAAGCATTTGCAAAGCATTCACAATAGTTGTAAGGAATAAGAATAAAGTTAAATGAAAGTAATGAGAAATATAAAACATCAAAAAATGTCATAAGAAGACCCAAGATATTTGAAGGAGAGTTGGTAATGGTTTATTTGGGGAATGAAAGATTTTTATAAGACACGTACAATAAGTTGAAGTACAAGAAAATTGGTTTATTCATAATTGTGAAGAAAATCAATGACAATGCATATGAGGTGAGTTTATCATAGAATTATAATCTCTTTACTATTTAATATTTTAGATTTATATGAAATACATGGAGAGGATAGTGAAGGTGACAAAGATGAAGAAGTACATTGGTAGTAGTAGGTTCCAAATAAGAAGGAAAAGATAGTGCATGTTCTATATATGAGGACAATGAGAATAAAACAAGTGAATTATAATAGGTATTTGGTCTAGTGGGAAGGATTACACAAAGAATACAACACTTGGATTAAATAATGGGAGATAAAGAAGATTGAAAAATTAAAATGATAGCGGTACAATCAAGGCAACTCGCAGGCATTGAGTTTTTTTCAACCAGAGGACAATGATGTAGAAAAAGTAGGCCAACTTTCGTAGGCCATAACTTTTGATCCATAGCTCTATTTGATCTCTTCCTTGTGTCAAAGTGACCATCTCGAAAAGTTTATTACTGTCCTAATCCATTCTTTTTTTATTAAATGTGGTTTTTGAATTTTTTTTGGAGGCCAAATGAAATCATATGAGGGTCCAAAATTGCAATTTAATAAATTTTTTGGGGTTTTTTAACAAATTATATATTTTTATTCACCTGAATGTGAAATTCAGTTGAAATTCATCCTATAGGCTAATTTTAGTGTTTAAAATATTTTAAAATATTTTTAGAGATGCACGTGCTTGCATGTGAGGCTATTAAAAATAGTAGCTACTAGAAATATAAGTGTTTTTTAGATTTTAGTTTTTTTTTTTTGAATATTTGCATGTCAAATTTAATTTTGAGTTGAGGCTTATTTATGCATGATCTTGTAATTATTTCAAGAATCAATATGAATCAATTTTGAATTATTGTTTGAGATCTTGCCTATTGAAATTTTTGGTCTTGATAGTAAATTTGATTTATCATCTCTAGATTGAACTAGGTTATGACCAATCTCATAAGGTTTATGCCAAAAATGTGCATATGTTTTTTTATCCCTACAGTAATGATTTTTTATTTTTTTTACCACTTTAACCCTACACTTGAGTTTTGTAGTTGTGTTATGTTTTTTTACAATAAAATCCTAATTTAGACTCAATAAGTTTGTTATTTACTTGTGACGTCTTCCTTTTTCTTGATTTATATGTGTCATCTATCCTTGACCGATCTTCTTTCACATGTATCTCATCACTTTTCCTCTTGTCAACTGCATTTGTCGTCATATTTGTCATTTTTTAATCATTGGTGATCTTCATTCTCTTCTTCCTTGTGATTTTCTCTCTCCTCTCATATTTGGTTTGATTTAGGACAATGACCTATTTTATAGGGTTTTTACTATTAAAATTTTCATTTATCCTTATCTTTTTCATCTCTATTAACCCTATTTCTATTGTTTCTCATGATTTTCTCTCTCCCCCACGTGTCTTATCTAATATAAAACCATAACTAATTTCGTAGTGTTTTTTCCATAAATATATCCTAATTCTTCTCTAATTTCCTTAAATTTTTGAAATAGATATAACTATTTTACATTTATTTATTTCCAATTTAATTATTTTTTTAATACATATACCTAATGATTCTATAAATTATCCACATGTTTATAATTACCAAATTTGGAAACTATGTGTCTTCCATATTCTTTCTTATGAATATATTTCTAATATAAATAATGTGATTCCATACGTATGACATATGTTCCTTGTGACTAATGTGAATTTAGTACCGAATGAGCTCACTATGTTTTTAATGTGATTGCATTTCCTTATGTGATTTCCATGCGCTTGATGTGATTTTTGTGCCTGATCTACATGTTTTATGTGTTTTCAGTACCTAATTTTATTTCATATTAATTTTTATATGTTTACGTGTCTACCACTAATCGAAGTATCTCATCGAAAAATTTGACGAAAATTTTAGGCATCAATTCCAATCTCTAAACATCGAAATTTGGAGGATAGGGAAGCTAAGAAAAACGTAGAAATGGGTATTAAAAGTCTTAGGTAAAAAATTCCATGTTATATTTGACATCAAAATTTTGACATCCAATTTTCAACCTAAATATTTTGAATTTTTGAATGCGGTGCATTCTTATTTCGGTCTAGTTTTCACACACTTTCATTTGTTTTTTACATGCACATACACGTCGAAATTTGATGTCAGTCTATCTTTTAATTAACGACCTTTCTAAAAACTCTGTCCAGAATATGTTATAATATTTTAGATTCATTGGAAAATTAGTGTATGGTTTTTTTAATTTTGTGTTCCCTTACAATTATGGTGCATTTGCATTTTGTTTTTCATTTATATTAGTTCTCTGATTATTTAATATCAGGTTTTGAGTTTTTGTGTTAATAAGGTTTTATTTAAACTTAGATTATTTATAAATGTATAAGTATTATAATTTATTTAAATATAAAGTATTTATTTATTATTAAAAAATAATTTATTGAACAATTAAAAATAATCAAGAAGAAATTAAGAAATCTTTAAAGTATATAAGTTTATATTTAGACATGTTTCATAAGATATTAGTTTGAATATATTGTCACATCTTTTCAAATAATAAAGATTTGCTATTTTAAATATTTTGTATTTTTCAAGACTTCAAAAATATCAAGATAGTTTTGATAATTCTCTCATTTAACACATGTTTTAAAATATGTTGTTTTTCTTAAGTTTTAAAACATTGTTATCCAATTAAAGAGGAAAGAATAATTATATTTTTCATATAATTGAAAAGGAAAATTCAAAAACTAAGTGAAAATTTTAATGACCCAAACCAAGTGGACCTAGTCATTAAATGATTTTAACAATGTCTACACTTTAATTCAAAATGGTAACTTGTATAATTTTGGTTTTAGAAAACATAAAAGTATGGTCGATCCAAAATCATAATTAAAATTTAGAAACAAGATGTCAATTGGCATGGAGATAAGACCGTTTTAGCTAGATTGATACATAACAATGGACTTGTCTATCTAGGGAAAACTTATCCTTGAGAGTTAGATACAATTATCTTAAAATGTAAAGCATTTTGAGAGTGATATAGAGAGATTTGAGCATGAAATAAAAATTGTGTTGTAGTGATGACAAACTGAGGGGTTGAGCCTTCATATAGATAAATGGATTAGAAAAATGGAAAATTTGAATAATGTATTTAGGTATAATTCATGTAGTTTAGGATATGTCAATTATAAATATTGTCATACTTGTATGATCATATTTGTGTATATACATTTCTCTCTTTTATTTTAGTAATAAAATTGTTAGATAAAAGGAGAAAGAGGAAAATATGAGTGTGAAAAACACATATTATCTTTAATAAGATACTCTAATTGTGTATGGATATCATTTTATTAAACCCTACAACAATACATCTGTTAATCATTTTTCTGTATTTAAAATCTAAAAAATGTCAAATTTTAAAAAATTAAAAATTAAAAAGAGAGGAGGAAGGAGTACACTTATAAGGAGATGAAACCATATTATCTTATAGCCTATAAATAAAATGGATAACTATAACCCTTTGCTGAAGTGTTTGAAGGAACAAATCTTTATATTAAACCAATACTAAATTGAGAATTTTTTGGGTTAACTTCCTATCACTTATGAACTCATATTTTCATGGTTTTGAGGAATGCAACATTTCAAAATAAAACAAATAACATTAACCCATGTTTTTACCCTAATATTAAAATTAAAATTAATTAATCTACACTGATTATTATTTTGTACATACAATTTAATTTATCTAATAGTAATTAAATATTTTTAATTACAATTTAATATAAATACATTTATCTATATTACTCATCTCATCTCACATAACTAAATTAACATTATAAATAAAAATAAATTATAAATATTAAAAACATTTAAAATATTTTTAAATTGGTTAACTTAATTAAATAAGAAAAAAAAAACATGTTTATTTAATATATAGAAAATATAAAAATAATTAAATAAATATTAAAACCTAACATTAATATATGATATTTTGAAGAAATATTTATAAAAATATTATTATATAATAATAATAAAATCTAAATAAACTCATATTGCAAAATATATTAACTTTTGAATATTTTATAATTACTTTTGTTAAAAAAATTTAATATAATTTATTAATAATATTTTTATTTATATAAACAAATCAATTATAATTTATAATTAATATTACATAAAATTTATTATTTTTAAGTGTGTCTATTGATAATTGCCTTGCCATTACACATATAATATATAAGATAAACATCTAATTAGAAACAGGTTATACAATTATATATATATATATATATATATATATATATATATATATATATATATATAAAAGGAGATGGTTTTTTTTCTTTGGAATAAAATTAATATGTTATATAAAATTATTTATAAATAATTATTTAAATATATATATATATATTATTTTATTTTTTTTAAATGAATTTAATTGAATAAATACCTCTTAATAATAATAATATATTTTTTTTTCTTTGGGTCTCTCTATATCTAAATAGTATTATTTATCTCATTACAAAAAATAAAATATTTATATATATATATATATATAATTCTAAAGAGATGGTCTTGTTTTGATAATAAATTTTATATATTTATCAAATTATTTATAAATAATTGTTTTTAAAAAACATACAATATTACTTTATTTTATAGAATATATTTTATTAAAAATATATTTGTTAATTGCAAGCTATATATATATATATATATATAAATAATTGGAAAATAAATATATTAATATTAAATAGATGTCCCAAAAACTGATCTGGATAATTTTAAAGGCCAAAAAAAATTAAAACAAAGTGTCTCAACCATTCCAATCCACTCTTCAATTATCAGAGTCCATTATTATTTTCGCCTTTCTTCACAGCTTCAATTAACTGAAAGTGTGCAAGACAAAACTTTTTAAACTAATAATTTAAGCAATAAAAAGAAATTGCCAAAGCTAATATAACTAAGATTACTCACGTATATGCCTCTGGAGACATCTCTGTAAAACCTTATCGAATCCCCAATTTTAAGGTCGTGGGTGTTAAGAAATTCTTCTGCAAAATAGTTTATTATATAATTTAGAAATACATAAATGTCTTTTAAATACTTTAAAAACATGTTTTTTAATTCAAAGCCTTTCAAATCGAGACATTTCCTATGCAGATAAAATGTAAAATGAGGCTTACAATGGTAAACACCTTTGTTTTTAAGGTTATAATAATATTATATTTAATATTGAAATGTGTGAGTAAAATTATTATCATATATATATATATAAATATAAAATAACGGTTATAACTATCTATATATATATGAACATTAAAATACATGCCCGTGATTTATACTGAAGAAAAAAACATATTTATATTTATAAAAAAAAAAAAAAAAAAAACACACCTGTTTAATAATATTATAATTCATTTTATGTTACACCAGATATATCTTAACTTAAAAGAAATTGTACATACGTACCTGTATTAATTAAACGGTATATTGCAGTCGTCCACAACCTCACACCCCTGAAAATATTAAATAAATATAATACTTTAATCTACAAGCCTGATGTCTATCATGGTCAGATCCATAATAATTCAAGCAAATAGAAATTAAAAAATTTACATGTAAATAAATGTCCACGTGCGCGATTTGTCTCTATCCTCCATTGTTATGGTCTTGGATTCTTCCTCCTCTGCAAAACGTGGAAAATGTTCTGGTCCAGTTCCCTGTAAAAGTTTCTTTGCTTGTTTTATCTTCATCAAATTTTAACACAGTTTTTTAAATAATAATTTGATATTATCATTTAACCTATATATACCAGGAACATTAAAAAATGACTATTGACACTGTCATAGGTATAAGTTTACTAATCTCACAATTAACATACATTAATAGAAAAAACAACCAACCTTTCCTAAGTCAATATGTCCTTCAACAATATTTCCTTCAGTATCTAATGTCATATCATAAGATGTAAGTATTTTCTCGAAACAAAGTTCCAGCTTGAGGCTCTGCTAAGAAGCCAACAAAATTCGTTCACTATTTATAATATATATTTATTTTAAAAAAAAAAACTGTTTCATAGAACTGTAATTTACTGGATCCGAGGGCTTTTTGCTGCTATTGAATTGAGAAATCTGCCCTTCTCCTGTAAAAATGACAACCGAAGATTACATTTCTGGTTATGCACTGTTATTATCAGGTTAACCTATCAACCTATTTTATTATGGAGCAAAATATCTACATTAATGAGTGGAATAACGGACATTAAAATCTTTTGTTCAAACATTTACGGAATTAATTATTATGAGAATACTTAAATTTAATTGTATTGTTTATATATATACTAATAAATATAAAGAGCTTTATTTAATTAAAAAATAAAAATAAAAATTCTTAATCATTTAGTGGTAAGAAGAGAAGGCAAATATAAGTTATTTTTTTTTAAAAATAATTAAAATATGAAAGAATTTATTTAACATCTAAGCATCTTAAACATTTTAAAATAAGAATATAATTATAATATAATTTATTGGTATCAATTTTAATGGATTAATGAATGATTGTCTAGAAATTAATTTTAATCATTTTTTCATAAGTTATTATAAATATTGGATATTGGTCCTTCAATATATATATTAAAATAAAATAATTTTAACTAAATTAAAATAAATAAATAAATAAATGTTTTATGTAATAATAAAGTTTTAAAAATAAATAAAATATATTAATTTATTTTTTATTTATTTATATTTTATAATAAAAATTAACTTATTTATTATATATTTTAATTGCTTAGCTCAAGTACTTGAAATATCTTCTTTTCTTGAAGACTCTCCTGGCGTTTGAATCCATCCACTTTTTTTCCCTTCAATTAACTGAAAAATAATAAAAATATTATTAAACTATTAAACAAAAATAAATCATAATAAATTACATATTATTACTCACATATTTATCGTGGTTAATATATTTATAAAATTCTATAAAATCTCCCTCTTCAAGTTTATGACTCTCAACAAATTTTCCTGCAAAATTAGAGGAATATTTTCTTAAGTCTATAGGTATCAACAAATTTTCCTATAACATAAGAGGAATATTTATATTTATTCATTGCCTTTAGATATAAAAACCACCTCATGACTTCATGATATTGTTATGTATATGTTTGGGACATGTATTTACTTACTTATCCCAGCTAGACGGTATTGGGGTCCCTCAGATGAAGAACAAAACCTATTAAAAAATATTAATAAAATTATTGTTTTAGTTTCTTAATTATAATTACATCATTACTTAATCACAATACTATTATATATCAAATAGAAAACTTACTTGTACGTTAACCTCCATAATTGAGAGGTATGCTTATCCTCCATTTCTATGACTTGTTCTGAAATCTCCTTTCCAAGTAGTGGAAAATGTTGTACATCTTTCTAATTAATATTTAAATTGAGAATATATTATTATATTTTATTATTTTAAAATATAACGATATATTTATTTAAAATATATTACATTTTTTAGATTTAACAAAAATATTTATAAATTAGAGAAATAAAATTATGCTATTTAAAATTACAACTAATTTTGTTACATCTATTTTATTTTATCATTAATTTTTATTTTTTTTTAATAAATTATATAATAAAAAAAGTACATAACTTACCTTCCTTATAGTCATCTGTCCTTGATGTCCGGGAGTAATAAAATTTGTATCAGTAAAAGTGAGTTTCTTCTTAAAAAGTGATTTTATATTAAGATTCTGCATAGATTTCAACAAAAATAAATTATAATAGATTTAATATTTTCACAATTTATTTTAATAAATAAATAAGAATTTTTATAAGAGAAAAATATTTAAAAAAATTATATTAATAATTTTACATCTATTATTAAAATCACATTCCATAATCCAATTTATTTATCATCTCAATGATAAAAAATTAAATGTAATTAAAAATGTTAATTTAATTTGTCTAATTAGAAAAATAATTTATATTTTATATACATTATTACATTGAATAATAAATCAACCAATTGAAAATTTAGTATTTTTAAAATTTCTTTTCCTATATCCAATTTATTTATTTTTCAAGGTGAGAAGTTTATGTTTTTTTTTCCAAATGACTCTTTAAAAACAAATTTTTAAATATTATGAAATACATAAAACAAAGTGTAATAGTTTGCTTTTCACCTGGTTTGTCATAATAAAAAAATGCCGGATTTCAACAATTAATCTTGTACAAATTCACCGACTGGCATCCTGCTTTATAGAATTAAAAAAACAGTTGAGTTTATTCTCAATTAAACGTTTTCAGGCTGCTCATAAGTTTACATGTGTGAGGAAAGAATAAATGCAAAATTCTATTTGCGTGGGCAAAGGAATATTGGAGTACAATTGTTAAGGAATATTGAAAATAATGATACAACTGTGCTTCAGAAGGACAAACATTTACGTACATGGGTCTAGTAAAAGCTCATTCAACATTAGTCTCTGAATGTAACTCAGAACTAAAATTAGAGTTATGATTTTATAAATTTTATTTATTAAAAGGTGTTAGATATAAATTAGGGTGTTTATCAATTGTTATTTATTGATGATTCATTTTTTTCTTTTTGAGGATGAATATGATTGGTTTCTCCTCTTTTCGACATGTATCATGCATGGGTGGCTCTACATTATAGTGTCAGGGTCGGTCATTATCGATATAATTTATATTGAAGATGTCATCAATATTGATAAGTAAGTAAATATTTGTGTTCGTGTTAAATGTTGTTATATTTTTGTTGAATTCTGATGCACATGTAAACATTCAGAAATTCTCTTAACACATTATCAACTTAATCGAACAGTATCATTAACAACATATCAAGGTCACATGAAAAATCTTAGTTTATATATAAGATCATAATTTACAAGAATAAGTTTGATATCATGTTTGGAGCATGAAAAAGTAATCTTATTGCATAGGCAAACATCTTTTCTACGGTACTTCTTAGATATTCCATGAGATGTAAAGAATTTGTACTTTTTTTTGGGAGGGGGTAGACTGGGGTGGCAGAGGTTTGTTTGGTCTTTTCATTGCTTGTGCTTGAAAAAATAATGTTGGAGTATAAAGTAATAATTGTATTTATTATATCCAAGAGGTATTATGTAATAACATCAGGGGGACATGGTGAGTTGTAATGTCCATGAGTGTATTCATTTCTATTCCCAATCTTAAATTTGACATCCATTTGTCCATCACATAATTTTTTAAAACTTTTTATTACATTTTTTTATTAGATAGGTTAAATATAGGATTGAATGGCCCCGTAGCCTTATATGAAGGAGAGAACCTAAAAATAAAATAATAAAGATCTAATAGTACACCTTTTTGCTAGTGGTAAATGAATGGGTGACTGGGATTCCTCTTAATAGGGACTTCTACCAAAAACTAAATAGGAACAAAAAAAATTACCCAGGAAAGTTCTGTGAAGTTTTTACCAAACATATCTGAAACAAAATCACTGCCAAGAGAGCGAAGAGGGTCCAAACAACTTGCATGCAAAACAACCCATACACATCCTACTACCCTCAACCGCTAAATGAGTGACACCTTGTATTTTCTGTAGACCCCCCCTCCCCTTTCCCCGAACAAAGGGTAATGCTAGACTCGTATCTTATACCATTTTTCTTGTTTTACACTTTAGTCCACTCCCTTTCATCTTATGCAGAGTATGAGGCTAGAGGTATTAGAATTTCAATAGATTCTAAGGACTGAGATTTATCTACCACTGATGCCACAACCAATGGTTCTACCCTTGATGTTCCATACAGAGTAATAACATCATTACTAATAGGGGTTTCCATAGCTAGAACTGGACCCTTCATTTCCTAAATTGGAGGGTCTACCTGATGTTCCCCCTTTGAATCTTAGAAATCAATGTGGTCCATGTTAGAGGGATCAAACTCATTTGAAAATTAATCGAAATCATCATTCTTAGATTCAAGGCATTCACAATGAGATGGGTGGGGCAAAATTTTGACCACTAGGAAGATTCCTTCTTTTTTCTATGAAGCTTATAGTATTTAGTCAAGTGACCTATATTAAAACAGCGTTAACAATAAAATAATAAACCTTCGTAGTCAAGAGGTTGGGACCAAGAATAGTCGCCCACTTGCATAATAATTTTTTTAGGAAGATCCTTTGAGTTATCAACATTGGACAATATTCTGGCGAAGGTGGCATGTGAAAAAATAGTAGTGTCTAGCTGGGTTTTCAAAAGTTACCTAGGGAGTTACCTATGGCTTTGATGTTGGGTTCAGACCAAAACTAGAATGGGAGGTAAGGAAAGCAAATCCAAATAGGTATTTCATTTAGGGGTTTAGTAAGGGGATTAAAAATGGGGCACCAGGGTTTAATAATCAAAGGATGGAGATTCAAGCTCCTGAACTGATGTTGAATCAAATCCTTGTCCTCACAACAGTAATAAATAATAATAATAATAAACTCTTAGCACTAGGGTAAATCTTGAGTTTACCTTGTAAGAGGAGTTGCCAGTTTTTTGAGATCTAGACATGGAGGTCTTGAAGTTTAGGCCAGAGATTTGTGAATATGTAGATGATGCCATGGGTTGTGAAGATTTTTTTTTGGATAACACTTGCTTGGTCACCTCCTCATAAAAAACTACCACAATAGTAGAGGGAGCAGGGTTGAGAGCCTTGGGCATAAATTTGAGCATCTATTTGGAGGCTACTTTAGCAAAAGATTTAGGTTTTGAAACAACTGTGTCTTCCAACCCCTTGAAGTTGAAATCACTGTCCACTAGGGGAAAAAGATCTAGATTTGGCATCTCCTATAGTATAAGAGGATTCTCATATGGAAAACCCTTCTCCCCCATATACCATTGGATCGATCTGAGCATGAGTATGGAGCAACAGAAAGAGAAGAGTTAGATGTGTCTACTGAAGACCTGCAGTAAACATCGAGAGAACCAAGAGTGGCTGGGGCACTATCCTGATGGAGGGAACAACTTGGATTAGGTTGTGAAGAGGAGAGTGGATGAGGGTTTGACCCTCCAACAACTTGGAGACTAGGGGTTAGTGATAAGAGTTGAGCATCTTGAGTTAAAATAGTCGGCTAGAGAGTAGCCTGCGAGTTCAAGCCATATGGGCGTTGATGAAATTTTGAATCTTACTCAAGTGGGGGAGAGATCTCAGAGCTAGTGAACTTTTTATTACATAAATTAGTCAAAAAATTATAATATCTTAATCATACAGTGGACTTTTGAACCTCTTTTTTAAACTTTGTAAAGAAGATAATAAAATTATTAATAATTCTAATATCTAAAAAATTCAAATTAAAAGTCTCCTTAAAATTTATATTTTTTTTGACATTTTTCAGTTATATATATATATATATATATATATATATATATATATATTAAATGTTTGTCTCATAATAATATCTTAATATTATCAAGAAATAAAAATATAACATTTTTTTAAATGATTTTATTAATCTTATTCATTAAAAGGGTATTAATATAATTCCTAAAATATTAATACAATGTTGATAATTTATTTTACACACTATTCATCAAGGAACATATTAGATTGTTAATCAATCGTTATTATATTATATTCATTTTATTATTAGATTGTCCATAGTATTTCTTGCATCATATTCATATAAGTATATAACTAGCAGTTACCCCAAAATTGCAAAGAACGCTGGAGGAATCACACACCTCACGAAAATCACCGAAAGCTTCTCTCAATAAAGAATCATCCACTCCCTAAGAAAACCTAATTCAATCAAACAATAATCCAACACATTTTACATCATTGGATATCACAAATAACTAAAAGATGGAATAGATTGCAAGTCTTGGGAGTCCCTGCTATAAAAAGCTTTGAAGATTTAATAAACCATACCATGTGTAAAAGCGTTTTTATTTTTCTGACACCAAAGTAGGTGGGAAACTAAGAAATTTGGATGATTATTTACATGTGAACATATGCTACAGATATATCAGAAAAGTCCAACACCCAATACTCCCATAATGTCAAAATCAGTCCTTATATCTGAGAAAAGAGATCCAGATACTAATCCATATGAGATAACGAATCAACACTAAAATGGTGCACAAAGAATATACTTTTTTTTATCTCATATACTTCCAACTAATAAACATAAATTTTAAAAAAAATTAAAACAAATTAAAAATATAGGAAAACAAAAGGTATTTCTCTATGACGCCACCCTCAAACTTCAAAGAGAGGTTACCGCTACCACCGCCATGTTAGAAGCAGTTCTCTGCCACATCCTCTTATTCTTCCTCCTCCTGCTCCTGCCCAGCACGTCATCATCATTTTTATATAATCTGAAATTAATTATTGAGAAATTCTTTTTTTCATCAATGAAAGAGTCAATGCATATTGAATGTAATTTTAAAAAATGGGGAGGTAGGCTGGAATAGCGATGCCAATTCCGAAATGGTTGCCGAGATCATACCTCAACATGTTGTGGAAAGAGTATTGACCTGGCTTCCTTTACATTCTATATGGCGATTTAGGGAAGTTTCAAAGGAGTGGAATGGACTCTTTTCTTCAAACAAATTTATCAATCTTTATAATGAAATACCCAAAAACAAGAATCCATGGCTACTTCTGTGCCATCCTGATCATTTTTTGAGCTTCAAATTTTACACTTACAAATGGAGCATTATTAATCGGCCATTCCCATCGGTGGTTCAATCGATATGTTTTGTTGATTCAAGTGGAGCGTTACTCCTACTATGCTACCAATTTCGTTATCTTAGTGTCTGCAATCTAACACTAAAGGGAACGTCTTTCCAACATCCACAGGTTTCCACTGATATTTTTTTACCGAATTTCTGCTAGTGGTTTGGTGGCTGAAGAGGGTGAAGAAGCTTATAAAGTGGTAATAAGATTTATAATTTCAATAGCATATGAATCTTACATAGGAATGTATGATTCTTTGTAGGGTTCATGGAGGATGTATATTCACTACTTTATTACGTTGGAGGCATTTAGGACGGCAGCCCTTTGGGAAAAGTTGATGTTTTTACTCGATAATTCTCCGACCAGTCTATGTGGACCCATTTGAGCTGGTCCGCTCCTGCTCCAGCTCCGTCTCCGGCCTGGGCTCCTGCACCTGCTGCTACCACTGCCGCTGCCACGAGTCATTGCAGCTATAATGGTGCAAAAAAGAATATAGTTTTCCTTATCTCATAGGAGACGAATTTAGGTCTCCCTTCTCTGTAATAAGCCTCGGGCTCTAATAAATAAAACCCATATCATTGGATAATTTGCACACTTAATTAAAATTATAAATTAATTCTACTTTATCACAAATGGATGAGGCAATAAACACCTTACACGTTCATTTAGGAGAATGACGTGGTATTTTGACTCTTGTGTTGCCTTTCCTTTCCCAAGCTGAAAAGTATGACATACTATGTATCTAACACCTTTCCTAGTGTACATCTTGACTCGTATGGTAAATGCCTTTCCCTAAATGTTATTCCGTTTATATGTCGGTTGAAAACGTCTACTTTTATAATAATAAAGTATAGGAAGTAATTGATTATATAAAAAAGTGAGTGGGAGAAGACATATTTCAAAGTTATATAAGTAGAATTCAAAAGATTATATTAGTAACATAATTAAAAAATATAAATTAAAAAAATAAAAATAAAAAATAATTAAAAAAGTGATGAAATTAAAGAGTTATAAAATAGAGATATGTAGTATAATTTATAGTAAATAATAGAAACAACAATAAATGAAAGTTGAGGAGGAGGCATGGAATCATTAGATTTATCACCTCATCTTCCCTAGTCTTTAGAAGCGAGAGGACTTGTAGAATCAAGGAAAAAATCGCAATCATCGTATTCCTTTTCTTTGTTTGTGTCTTCAATTTTTTTGGCTTGGTAAGAAAAATAAAAAGAGCCAAGTGAGGGAACATCCCTTATGATGGTGTAGACCAACTAGAGTAGCCAACACCATCCCTCTGCTGTCCCCATCAGTACCTCCATTGTCACCATCCCAACCACTGCCACTAGGACTTCCATGGCCAAGAGTTTGAGGTCCCGAAGATGGGAAATGTTTGCAAGGAGAACCACTGTGGTGACGATTGCATGACCAACATGCAGCCCATGCTTATGGCCCATGTGGTGACTAGCAATGGGGGGAGCCCATAAAGACTCTGCTAGCTGAACAAGAGGAATTACCCTAATGATCAAGAAAGGTTTGGAGATGGCTGAGTTCAAAAATGCACTTTTATGGCTTGAAATTGAATATGTAGCATAAAATTAGATAACACATTATTCGTGATAGCAACAGATAAAAAATACTCTAGTCTAGCTTGGTTAAAAGCAACATCATTTATATTGTTCCATAATTAAAAGAGATTTTTTTCTCAAAAAAAATGACAAATTCATGATGATTTTGTAGGAAACATGATCGACTCTTGAGAAAACTCCATCTTCTAGATAATGTTATACCATTTATAAAACTAACACATTAATGTTTTCATTTCCCTCGTATCTCTAAGCTCTGCAATTATACCATTAAAGTTTCGATGAAGAAATTGATATACTAAACTTCACAGGGATTTTTACACTTTATAATTGAAGTTGGTTTCAACTATTATCTTTATTACATTGAGTTATTATTTTGTTGAGCATGAAGGAGGTAATCTTTTCCTTCCAATCACTACAACACTTTGATTGATTTAAGTCACTTTTCGTGTCAAACCTTAAGGCATCTTAGTGTCTCCATGATTTTTTCTTATAAATTTTTAAGATGAAATTTAGGTTAAGGTCATTCCCAAAGTACCTTAAAGTCACATGACCTGACGTTGACTTTAGCAAAGGTTGATTAAGGTTCCTTAATGTCATTTGACTTTAAGTTGACTTTAATGAGCCTTTAAATAGATACCTTAAGGGTGACATGATAGTGCATTATTACATTCAAATTTAGGAAGGATTTAAACACATGCCTTAAGGTTGATGTAATAGTGCCTTATTGTTCTAGACTTTATCTCACCTTCTATAGTCTAAATTTAGGTCTTCTTTAAATATCCTTAAACTATTTGACTAGATTCCCTTAAGGGTGATTTATACTACTTAAATTTATGTCAACTTAAGTAAAGTCACTTGAGCTAATTCGAATATAATAATAATTATTATATTACATTTAACAATCTCATTGGTATGATTAGGCCATAACTTTGTTGAGTGTTTTGTAAGAGTAATTTGACAAAACGTTGTGATTGAGATAAAATTTTGTAGTGAAAGTAAATTCAAGGTGACTTAAACCCTTATGTAGAAAAGTAGTAGGTGAAGGATAAGGGTTTTGAATTCTTTTTAAAAATAGATAAATGATAAGTATATTTTGAATCTTATTGAAATAGAAGCAAGTGAAGGATATGGGTTTTAAAATTTATTTGGAAAATAAGTAGGTGAAGGTCATTAATTTTATATGTTATTTGATTTTATGAATTAGTTTTCCATTTTTTAAAGGATTTATCTATGTTGGTAATTGTATGCTAAGTGTTTTAAAGTCTTACAGAGAGATGTTGTTATTAGATAAGCAAGTAACATGTGAAGTGAGGCAGGAAAGGACCCCCAAACATTGAGGCCTTAGGCAACACTTATATATAGAATTGAGCTTCCACATATCTTTTGTATATTGGAAGACACCTTAGAGTTTAGGAAAAACCCATCCATAAGAGATTTTAGAATGTGTAGTGAACTGATAAGTGATTAGCCTCTATAAGTAATTTGATTTGTACTTCATAACTATGATAGCAGGACTGTGAGTAAGGTGAAACCTTTTGCAATTAAAACTCTAAAATAGTGAGTTGGTTCATTATATAAGAACAATAAAAGTATATTATAAAACCTACACATAAAATATTTTTTCATTGCAATGATGATTCAATTCAACCACCACTCTAGATTAAAAACAAACTTGAAAGATGAATGATGAGTAGGGTCCATAGTTTTGATGGGGCTAGTACTACAATTTTTGAGCTAAATCCAAATAGGGTCTTTCCTTATTATTCTTCATCACTTACCTCATTCCTAAGGTATATTTATTTAGTTGATGCATCATATAAATGTGATATAATTATAAAAGTCATTAAATATTAAGATACAAAATAGAGCAACATAAAAATTATTCTATAAAGTGCCTATAAGAAACACTAATTAATTAAACTCATTAGATAAAAAATATAAAATGGAACCATTAAGTGCATACAAAATATTTTCATTGATGTAGATTATAATATTTAGTGAAAACATTTCAGTACAATAAAAAACAACTCATAAAATAATAGAATAAAATAAAATTGAATTAGTTGTTTAGACATTTATGTAAGATAGTTGGCACTTATGCGAGTGGCCCAACATCTCTACCTTTTGTACCTTGGTATACAATGGAATTACTTATTATATATATGAAAACAAAGTTAAATGATGGATCCCTTTGCAGCGTGGTTTGTAGCCCACTTCTTGACAGGGAGGTGAGGGGGCAATTCCCCTCACTATTGTTGTAGTGGGTTCTAGGCGATGGTGATATTTTATGGAGCCCCCCTAGTGGGGGTTCTAGGGTAGTTCCCCCAAAGCAAAAAATCAATAAGTAGGACCCCTATTTATAAGACAATGAAGTCCATCAAATTAAAATTTTAGAAAGGAAAGTCCTAATGAGGTTATTTCACTCTATTTTTAGGAGGAGGAATCCTAATAGTGCTTTGGCATTTAAGTATATTTATCTTTGTGGAGTTCACATGTGATCAATAACGAATTCACATGTAGTTTATTCATTTTGAGTTAATAAACCCTGATATATTACACCATGAATGCTTCCTAAGGATTGCTAATCTTTTATTACATAATTATGGTGTTTTGTTTCATGCATGTGTAGTTGAATTATCTACATTATTGCAAATTTGTATTCTATTTACTGGTTATTTTTTGTTGTGAAGTGTCTAGTTTACTAACAATAACTTCATTCTTTTACATCCATTTTTGGTTCATTTTTTAATATTACATAATTTTAAATTAGCATTACATACACCAAAGTGAACTTTAAGCTACACATTTGTGGAATTTAAGAATTCAATATTCATGATACAACTAATGTAGTATTCTTTTTTGCACTCAATGAAGATACAATAGCATCCCAAATATATCCCATATGATTTTAATGTTGTTTAGTATTTTTAATAAGTGTGTTAGAATAATACAATAATGGATGACTGAGGATGAAGCTTTTTTTTATAAGTAAACAAAATCTATTTGAAAAAGTATGCTTGAAATTTCTCACTACCTAGGCCCTTTGGAAGCATTGAAATATAAACTCAAAAACATTGCCTAATATAAAAATAAATTCAAGAAGAATGTGGTATATGAAATATCTATACCCTTTGGAAGAAAATATGATGAAAATGGCAGTGCTGATGGCAGGGCATGATAGGACATTGTATGACACTACAAGGTAGGAATGGTTGCAAGGATGGGATTTGACATTCATCCTAGTCTATCAATTAAAAATTTAATGAAATTATTATATTATTTAAGACCTTCTAATAAAATTTTCAAAAATATTTAAATACACTATATATTTTTATAATACTTTACAATAATATCATATTTCTATCTTTTGGACCATTATATATGTGCTCAAGAGGCAGGAAAAGATGGGTTTTCTACTATATATTTTGAGCTAGTGCTCTATTTTTTATGTCATTTAATAGCATGATGGTACCATGTGAAATTATGGAATTGAATCAATGTAAGATGCAATGATTTATTTAATAAAAGGAGAAACAACAATAGTCACAAAATAACTCTAGTTATCAATTTCAGCATATCAAACTTTGGTCATTTATTAGAATATCAAATATGGAGAATAAAAATCCATGTTATAGTGGAAAAAATGTGCACATGTATGTATTTTATGGATGGGAAGGTAAAAATTGGTTTTATATCATTTTTTATGTCATTTGGTATGTTATAAATCTTGTTTAGAGAGGTGCGCAATGGCATAATTAGGAAGATGTAGAATTATAAAAATTATAAAGAATTAAATTATGCTAAATTTAAGAATCTTGAACATTTGAATACATATTATTGTAGACATATTATTAATTTATCTTCCAATTCATGTTTGGAAGTTCTTATATACACTAAGTTATTTAAAACAAAATGACCTTAAAAATGATAAAGGTTTTCAATTAAGGATTCAACTTGAATATATTTTATCTCATATATTATAACCCATTATCACTAATCAAAGTAGTTTTGTATGAATAAAATACAAATATTAGGTATTTAAATTCATTTTATTTTTCATATATATCATTATTCCTACACTATTGTTGAGCTAGTAGATGCTAATATCCCAACCTATGCTTGCTATAAAATGTTACCTAGTCTAATGTCCAAGAGTTTACGTGTGGAATAATCCATAATGTATAACCTATTTAATTATTATCTTGAATAAAATCAATAGGTTGACTAGAATAAAAGGAAAACCTCTCAAAATTTTAACAAGTAAAAGACAGTTTTAGCCAATTCAATGTCATAAAATAATGATTCAGTCATAAATTATGTAGATGAGAATTTAAAAAACATAAAATAGTTCTAAATATATATCATGATAACAATTATCATAATAAAAAATATATATAAATCCAAAGGAACCCAAGCAGGGTGATTAAATTAGTCTAGTTTTATTTAAATTTTGTAATAACCAATGTAAATTGAAAGATTTTTCTAACATTGCTAGCCAAGATTGCACCAAAAAATAGTTTATTATCTATTTAATGTAGTGAATAATTAAAAAAAACATAGGTACCTACCAATTGTATTGTTAATCATAAATCTAAATCCATTATCTAAGATGCCACCTTTATGCATATTTACAATCATCTTTCCGAACTTTGCTTGTGTAATAAACATTTGTCACCACCAATAAGTATAACATACCAAGCACATTCGAGCATATAGTTCAAAAATAGAAAAGTATCAATATAACCTGATCACTTCTATCTCTTGATGATCCAAATTCAACAAAATCCATGTTAATATTATAACCCCTTCCCAATAAAGGTCCATCCTATGAATAAAATATTTTATATTATTAATTTTTGGCATACACTTGCTCAAAAATTTATAAGCTATAATTCAAAAACACAGAAAAAAGACATTATGAAGCAAATTTAAAGAGCTTAAAATATTTTCATAGACCTTAAATGGTTTTGGCATGAATATGGCATTGGTGTAATATATTGTATTTAATCCAATGGTCTTGATCTGAAGCATTTGTAGGCCAATATCACTAAAAATTCATAAAGGAACATATTTCCTTTGATCTTTAAAGAGGAAAAAAGCATTGATTATAAAATAGCTAAATTATATGATTTATGTGCTCCTACCTCGTCCACATACATATAGGTACTACATTTATGATTTTAATGAAGAAAATAGAGTTGAGAAAGACATCAATTAGTCACTTGGTATGAGCTAAAGGTTATGAATAATAACCACATTTAAGATTTATTTATACGCATGAGGAAAAAAATATGAGAAATCATTTCCATGGCATAAAAGGATAACATGATTAATCAAAACATTGTTAAATGACATTTCTATTATTTTTCTAATTAACAAATGTGCAACATAACTATTGAAAAATTATTCCTCCTATACTTTCTCTAGAATCACCTTGAAATCCCTATTGGAGACTTGGGCCTCGAGTTATGCTCAAGATGGTTGGTTTATTATTCTTAAGGAATCCCTTGAGGAGACCAAGATGAATCTTATAATGGTTATTTATGTTTAAACATATATTTCCTGATCTAGTCAAAATCATACTGGGGGTCCATTGGGGACCCCCTTGAACTTTATAGTAGTACATTTTCTTTATTGGTTTTGCTCATTTGGGTCATTAGGGACCTTGAAGGTTATTTCCCTCACAAGGATGTTTGGGTGGTTGTCTTCTTGGTTGGTCCCTTTTGGGTGATGGGGTTGTCCCCTCTTTGGTGGGAAACTTGGGCCTCTTTCTTCGCAAGTCCAAGTTGGTTTTTGATCCAGCTAAAATTAATTGATTCTCACACTAATCAAATGCAATTATTTGTCTTTTTAATTTTATTGCTTCTTTTGGATGGGTGCTATTTGTTTTCCTAGTAAGTTTTACCTTACTTTATATTTTTTAAGCCAAGGGAGACGCAAACATCCTAATGTGTCTAGAATCGATTTCACACCAGTTTAAAATTGGGTTTATCTTAATTTGAACTATTAGAAAATTTTAAAATAACATATAATTGGATAATATTGAATTTTTATGAGATATTACAACAAACATTCATAAATTACATATAAAATTAAATATCAAAGGTTCAAAAATCTTCTATTTTTCCTATCTTTCCATATTTTGTGAGTTTATTCCCAATCCACTTCTAATGTATCAAGTCCATTGAGTGACACTCGAATTAATTTATCTAACATGTCCAACCCTAGATTTGATCTTTTAATATCTTTGATAATATTTTGTCTTGAAAATTATCCTTCACAAGCAACTGTGCTTGAACAAATGGTAAGTACAACTTGTCACAATATCATCATATTAAGGTAAAAAAAGGCCAATGCTTTGTATTAGAGAATAGTTTCCATGATTAGTTTATAAAAAATTGGCATAAGTAAAATTTAATGAATAAACAAAAGGATGTAGCTCTCTTTTACAATATTTATCATCAAACAACATGTCAACCTCAATTTAATCCTTTTAATTGGTAGGTTGTAAATGTGTGAGAAGAAAATCTAGCCAACATTCTAAACTTTTCTCTCGACCTATGCACTCTTGTTGATAGAATTTGGGGATGAAAAGTTTGGCATTATTGAAAATAGGAAGATGAGGGAAACTTTAATTAAAATAGTCTATAATATCTTGAATGTAATCTTCTATGAACTTCTTGAAACTTTATAGTGTTTCATCAAGTAGTGGTTTCATTTTTTCATTTTTTGCATAAATAAAACTAAACTCAACATCAAGAATAAATACATATGATAATCTATGTTTATCATTGACTTCACCTAATTTATCCATGATTTAAATAAATCCATCTATAGTGTCAGCTATTTTTTTTGAAAGATATATTATGCGTTCAAAAAATATTTCTCCTTGAAAACCATATTGTTATATTAGTAATGGTCACCTCCAAAGACATGCCAAAAATGGTGATATCAATATTATCTTCTTGAAATATTTTTTTAAACATATTTAACTCACTTAAAACATTTTCAAGCATATGCAAACAAAATTGCACCAATTTTTTTTATATCTTATCATACCATGATGAACTAATACTTTTATTATTACACAATGTTAAAATCATTGGCAGAAGCTTTACTAGCATTCAATGACCCCTCCATTAGATAACCATACAACTCCATGTATTTGTAAAATATCAATAGTTTTAACTTACATGACTTTAAGTGTAATGTTAATTCATTACTTATTCTTGGAGAATTTTGCATCCATGAATATAATTTATTTGTGATCTTTTCCACTTAAATAAACTCATTAACCCTTTTCTAAGCATCTACAACTATTAATGACTCTTGATGTGCTAGATGGGGCTATTTATCATATTATCAACTTGCATTATTTCAATATACTTTGATATGTAATGAATAAATTCATTTGTAATTAAAAAATTTGTATATGAGACATATTTCAATGACTTTGGAATATTAAGTGTTTGTAGATTCAATAGAAACTTGTAAAGCTTTTCATATTTAGGCAATGATAAATCATCTTGGAAAATAAAATACACTATTTTAATTAAGATAATCACTTTTTATTTATTATTTTCTTAATTTTATACAACATGTTCTAGGATAGGCTTGATTTATTTCTCCTTAACACATAATCATGCAACAGTTACATTATTATGCGCTATAGATTTATCATGAGTTAAAATAGAATCATGTTTTACTTTAGTGCATCCATTCCCTATACTCCATGGTACAAATTTTTGATACTTTACAAAATACTCATGTTTCTTGAATATCTTATCATCATGATCAAAATGAATTAACCATTGAAATTTATCTACCCATTCATTGTGGAAATTTATTTTTTTTGTACCCTTTTCTTTTTTGTTGCTAACCACTTCATCAAATTGATCTTATTTTGAATCGAAGGAAATTATAAATATTTTATATAATTTTACCTTCACTTCAAGGTCTCTAACAAAAAAGTTTTCATTTAAAAATATAAATTTAAAATATTTTTTTAAATACTTATATCAATTATTTATTAAATAATTAATTTGATTTCAATTCATGAAATAAATTATTTGAAAGGCGTTAAAATTTTGAATGTAAATTGTGCCCCCAACCCTTGAAAAATATTTTCATTCCTTGAAGGCAATTTTATCCAAAAAGATCGCCTTTTATAGAAACATTGATTTAGAAAACATTAAAAAAATTATTTAAAAAAAAAATAATTTTGATGTCTTTGAAAGGAAGGATAGTTTTGAATGTTATCATGAGCAATATCTTGGTCATTTCCAATCATTATTTGGTGCCTATGTTTTGGATCTTAAGGTCTCAATTTTATAGGAAATTGGTTCTTTATTTTTCTACAATTGGTGAATTATTAGACATTAGTATGACATGATATTATTATACTATTGAAAATGCGTGAAATTTGACACCGGTGCTCTTTAGTTTCTTAAATTTGATAAAATATAGAAACAAATTGTCTTTGACAGAGAATCTTTCAGAGTAATAGTCACCCTAGTCCCTAGCCCTTCAAAGTTTCAAAACTCCATAATCTCTATCCTTACCAAACAACATTTTTTTTCCATATCTAACACAACATTGGCCTAGCTAAAATTTAAAACCCTATTATAATTTTGTTGAATCACCCTTTTAATTTAAAGAGGAAAAAAATCATCTAAATGGTCACAAAGGGAATTAGTGGCGATTCATTTAGAAGAGGGTGAAATCTTTAATCTTCCCATTCAAATAAGTTTATTGTTTGATGTTATTCTATGATCCATTGATCTTTTAATTTATACATATATTCATATACATATGGATTCAAAAAAGAGACTTTTTAGTTACTTTCTCAGTAATTAAATTATTAAATATTTTTGGACTCAATATAGATACATTGGATGCCCAAGTTTGTCCCATGTGATTTTTAAAAAGTTCACTAATTTTCTCAAAAAATAGTAGTGGTAATGGCGGTGGAGGTGCAGGAATGGGTAGGATAGGTCTTCCATATTGATGGTGAATATGTGAATTGATTTACATATAAAGAGACATGTTAAAAGCATGGTATAAAATCCTAGAAAAACAAAACTAAAACTCCAACTAATTAACAAAATATATTTAATGAATTTGAAAACTATCAAGACAAATAAAATTATCAATAGGACAAGATTTTTAAAAAGAACTTGTATTGATTTGTATTGAATGAAAATAAATAATTACAAACCCAAACCATGCTTAAATAAGCCTCAACTCAGAATTTCATGTTGACATACAAAAATTCAAAAAATATAAAATGTAAAAAAAAACATCTATTTGTAGCATCCACTATTTACAATAAGTTTTGCATGCAATGACATGTGGCTCTAAAAATTTCCATAAATAACCTAAATACTAAAATTAGACGATGTGATGAAATTCAACTAAAGTTAACGTCTGTTTCTAAAAATATAAAATTTCTAAAAATATAAAATTCTTGAAAAAATCATTAAACGTTAATTTTGGACCCTCAAATATTCACATTTGGCCTTTGAAAAATATCAAAATCAAATCTAAGTGGTTAGATTAGCTTAAATCAGAATCAAACATTTTGATATGGTTGTTTTGGCACATAGAAGAGCTCAAAGAGAGTTATGGGTCAAAAGTTATGGCCTTCAGATGGTTGCCCTATTTTTTCTACATCATTCTCCTTTGATTGAAAACAACTTAGCTCTTATGAGTTGGCATGATTATACTACTGCCATTTGTCTTTATAAATCTTCTTTAGCTCCCATTTTATAGTCCAAGTGTTGTCTTTTTGCTGCAATCCTTCCCACTACACTAAATACCTATTATATTTCTCCTGACTTGTACTCACTATCTTCATATCCAAAATTTACACTATTTTTTCTAAAACATACTGCTTCCAATTAAATTCTTCATCTTCACCATATTCTCCATGGAATTCATATAAATTTGAAACATTAAATACTAAAGATATATCAAAATTCTATGGTAAAGTCACCTCATATGCATTATCATTGATTTTATTTATAATTTTGCATGGGCAAATTTTATTGTACTTCAACTTATTGTATGTCGCTTTTGGAAATATCTCTTTCCTCAAGTAAACCATTACAAACTCTCCTTGAAATACCTTGGATCTTCTTTTGACATTCCTTACTGCTTTATATTTCTCATTACTTTCCTACAAATTTCTTCTTATTCCTTCTTACAACCATTGCATATGCTCTGTGAATGCTTTTGCATCATCACTAATTGCATCTACAATTGGAAATTGTACTAAATCTAAAATACCCATAGGATTTATCCCATAAATAATTTGAAAAAATAACTTTCTTGTTGATCTATTCACTGAACTATTATATGTAAACACAGCTTGCGGTAAAGGCAAGTTCCATTACTTTGATTTCTCTCCCACTGTGCATCTCAGTAAATTTCCTAATCTCCTATTCACAACTTCTATCTACCCATCTATTTTTGGGTGATATGCACTATTGAATTGTAGTATAGTACCCATCTTCTTCCACAAAGTCCTCCAAAAATGACTTAGAAATTTTGTGTCCCTATCTGAAGTAATAGTTTTTGGAACACCATGCAATCTCACAATATCCTTAAAAAATAGTTCTACATCACTGGTTTTCTTACATGTAATGAACCATTTTATAAAATCTATCTACAAAAACAAAAATTAAATCATTACCTCTCTATGTGTTTGGTAATCCCAACACAAAATCCATACTCAAATCTATCCATGACCCTCTTAGAACTAGTAATGACATGTAGAGTCTAGTATTTTGTGCATGTTCTTTATCCATCTGACATATTCTGCACCTTCAAACATACTTTGTCATATCTCTCTTTGTCTTTGGGGCCAAAATTAATTTTCATCCACCAAAGCTATTGTCTTCATCTTACCAAACTATCCAGCCAAACCATCACTTTATAATGCTCTTGTTATATTATCTCATAGAGACCTAACTAGAATGTAAAATTGTTTCCCTTTGAAGAGATAACCTTATTTTATAAGATAATCATCACGAATAACATCTATCCCACTTGTTAATGATTTCTTGCACTTCTCAACTACCTTGATAATATATGGATCAATATCATATAATTCTTTAATAGCTTCAAATCCAACTAATTCACTCACCATGGTAGTTAAAATTGCTACCCTCCTGATCCATGCATCAACTACCTGATTCTATTTTCCTGATTTATGTTTCAACACAAAAATATACCCCTGCAAGAAAGAAATCAACTTTTTATGCTTACTATTCAACTTCTTTTGTGTATTCACATACATTAAAACCTTATGATCTATAAATAGTATGAACTCCTTTGGCACCAAGTAATGCCTCCAATGTCTTAATTCTTGTACAATTATGTAAAGTTCAACATCATAAGTAGAATAATTTGTTTTTATCTCATTCAATTTCCCACTAAAATATACTATTGGATTTCCTTCTTGACTCAGCTTAGTACCAATTCCCAAAAATGAAGCATCACAATCAACCTTAGACACTTTGTCTTTTTATAACATTCTTCTTCAAATTTTCAAAAAAGATTGTGGCTACTCTAGTTTATGCAAATCATTTTCCTCTCATAGAATCTGTTATTATTGACACAATACTACTAAACTTTTTAATACATTTTCTTTAAAAAGTTTATAAACCATGGAAACATATTACACATGTAATTATTCTTGGAATAGGCCACTCAACAATTGCCTTTATCTTTTCTTCTTCTATTTTCATACCATCTACTTAAACTACAAGTCCCAAAAATAACAGACTATTCTGCATAATTCTTCAAATGATATAAGTATTCTTTAGTCTTACTAAATATCAAAATATCATCAAAGTAAACAACCACAAACTTACCAATATATTTTCATATCACTATATTCATAACTCTCATAAATGTGCTAGGTGCATTAGATAATCTGAATGGCATAACCATCTACTCATATAAGCCATCCCTAGTCTTGAATATAGTTTTCCACTAATCTCCTTCATGAATTTGAGTCTAATAATAACCATTCCTTAGATCAATTTTGGTAAAATATTTTACTCTTGCAAGTACATCCATCATATCATCTAAACAAGGTATAAGAAACCTGGGAAAATATTTTACTCCTTCAAGCACATCCTTCATATCATCTAAACAAGGTATAGGAAACCTATACTTTATTGTAATGTTGTTAATTTTCCCACTATCCACACACATTCTCCATCCTTCATCTTTCTTTGGATTTAGTAAATCTGGTGTTGCAGATCGACTCATACTGTCTCTTATCACCTTCTTCCTTAGACATTTAGTAACCTATTTATTTAATTCTACATGGTCTATTTTACTTATCCTATTAGCTTCTTGATTGGGTAGAGTTGATCCTCAAATCAAATCAATATGATGATGAATATCTCTCTTCAGTGGTAAACCATATAGAAACTCATCAGGCATAACATCTATATATTCTTTCAATACTCTTGATGCTTCTATTGGTATTGACATAATTTTTATTTCTTCATTCTTTGCTACTAATGCATAACAATAACCTTCTACCTTCATATCTTGGATACATTCTTTAGTAGAGATCATGATTTTTGTCTTATCTTCTTCTTTAAGAGGTAACAAAATTACCTTTTTACCACCTTTCCAAAAAGTGTATGTGTTCTTTGCTCTATGATGAATTACTTTCCTGATAAATTACCATATTCTTCCCAATAACACATGAGATACATCCATCAAAATAACATCACACCATATTTCATCATTATAACTCTTTCTTATAGAAAACTCAATTAAACACATTTTATCTACTGTAACTTCATTCCATTTCTTAAACTATGAAATTTGATAAGGAATAGGATGATTTTCACATTGAATATTTGGTTTCTCAATCATTTCTTTGAAAACCATATTTTCACAACTACCACTATCTATACTTACTTTACATACCATCCTACCTAAAGTACATCTTGTTTAAAAAATATTTGATCATATCCATTCATCACCACCTTATTTATTTTGCAGTTATTCCTTCCTTAGAGTGATCATGGTTTTTCTCATCATGAGATTTTCTTTAACATCTATTGGTGCAAATTCAATATTCTGCTATTGTATCTCAACCTTAACTAGATTCACTCTTGGGTGATCTTCTTGTCTCCTTTCTTGATCTTAATAGTTTAGACACTAAAATGCTCTATGTCCTTCTTATTCACATTTATAACAGACATAAGATCTACATTGATTCAAAAAATATCTTCTAACATCACCATAACCTCATCCCCTCTAAAATCCTCTTTCTCTTTGTTGGTATTGAAACCCTTGTCAATTATCATCTTGCCTCTCTGTACCATGTGATGATTCACATTTATTGGCATTAAAGCCACCACTGGTGGTATTGAACCCACCTCATCCCCTTATTGGAGGAGATCCACCTCTTTTTAAACAAGTAGATGTTCTTCTAAAACTTTATCTATTTTTTTTCTTCTGCCTTCAAAGTTAATTGATAAGCCTCCTACATGTTAAGTATTTTATGCATAATTAATTCATCTTGAATAGAAAATTTCAAACAATTTAGATACCTTTAAAATATTTGCTCTTCTATTTCATCATGCTCTACTCATATGGAAATCTTATAAAATTTATCTATATACTCTTGTATACTGTGATCTTTTTGCCTTAAATTTTGAAATCTTCTATATAGGGTTGTTCATAATCCATAGGAATAAATTTATCCCTCAGCTTCTTCTCCATATTTTTTCATAAATTAGTCTTCTCTTTACTTTTTATCTGTCTCTCTTTCTACAAGTGACCCACCAAATCCTTGCATGACCTTTCAATTTCGTGCATGCAAACTTTACCTTTTTGTCTTCTCTCATAGTCTTCAACTTGAAGAACTTCTCCATGCTATTCATCTAATCTATCAACTCCTCTAGTTTTAAACTACATCCATAATCTGTAACATCAACCTTAATTCCTTCATTTTTCCTTTTAAATCTTGACTCTATCTTCCATTAATGGTGGTTGTTCTTGATGTTCTTCTTCTTGTTGAACTTCTTCATCATGATTTGTGTCTTCCTCATCACCACCTTATATTATTTGTTGATTGTTGATAACCTCTATTAATTATTAAACTTGCCTCTATAACTCTTACATAGTTCGGTTCATCTACGCAACACCTCCTCATCATCTCACCATTCTTTACTCCTTGAAGATTTAAACTTGCTCTAATACAAGATAATGAAACTAAAAATTATTAAGATAAATAAAATTACTAATAGGGCAAGATTATGAATAATAACTTATATTGATTCATATTGAATGAATTAAAATAATTACAAACCCAAACCGTGTGTAAATAAGACTCAACTTAGAATTTTGAGTTGACATGCAAACATTTAAAAAAGCTAAAATCTAAAAATAAAATGTCTATTTTTAGCAACAACTATTTATATTATGTTTTGAATGCACATGCATGTGGCTCTAATTTTTTTTTGAAATAACCAAAATACTAAAATTAGCCTATGGGATGAAATTCAACTAATGTTGACATATGGTTCTTGTACAATTTTTAAAAATAAAAAATTCTTGAAAAATTCATTAAATGTTAATTTTAGACCTTGGGATGATCATGTTTAGCCTCCAAAAAATATCAAAATCAAATCTAAGTGGATAGAGCAACTTAAGGAAGAATCAAATTTTTTGATACGGTCATTTTAGCATGTAGAAGAGCTTAAACGGAGTTACAGTTCAAAATTTATGGCCTCCAAAAGGTTGGCCTATTTTTTTCGCATCAATATCGCTATAAAAAACTATTATAAAAGGAATAAAAAAACATCATCATCTCACATCATCTTAAAGTTTTCCACCAACATGATTTCAATGTTAAAGGATGGTAGGAGTAGGTTTCTTCTTATAATCTATAGAAAATATAAATACTTTAAAAAAAAAAAAAATCAAAGTGGCCTAAACCTACCTTTTTTTACATCAAAATGAATTGTTTTTAATTTGTTTCAATAACTTGTCTATAGTGATCCTCTATATATTATGTAATTATAAATATTTTTTCTTAATGTAAATAATGAAGATGTGTAAACATATTTAATACTATTGACAAGAGAGGATAGAGTACTACTATATTGACTTGCTAACATTTAATAATATTTAGCACTAGTTATTTCAAAGGTATAAGTTGAACACTACTAATGTTATTTTTTTTGTTGGAGTTAATGGCAACAAGTGAGGTGTTGTATTATTTCATATGCTATTTCCATGTGCTATGTGAAGAAGAGATGTCATATTTCATGGAAAGCTTGAGCTATGACAAAGTGGTGGGGAAGGGCAGGGCCATACAAAACATGAAAATACTGAGTGTTTTTAACGCTCATTTGGGAATAATGGTGAGGGAAAATAATAAGTTTTTTCTTGGTGATGGACTTGAAGAAACTCGAGCAGATACACACAAAATTCAATGACATGTCACATCTATTAATACAATTTGTAAATTCTATTGAACTATTACAATTACCCAATACATGATTAAAATATGTGTCATATTAATGAAAATAAGTGTTATATATTCAATGGTTTCTCTAAAAATGTAGAGAATGCACATGTCAATTTACACAAATCTAAACTAGTTAGTTAGAAAATATGACATCTTTAGCTATATAAAACCAAATTAGATGACTCTAGAACTAATTAGATAAAAAATGGAAAGTCCTCCTCAAAAAAATATGTTTCTTATATAATCTAATTTACTAATGAAAGATGTCATATACAAATAAATAAAGATACAAAAATTTCAATTTTTTTTTCATACTCATTATCAGTAACACTAAGAACAACAATTGTGTTTATAATAGTCTAGATGCATAATCTCTCATGTTCTATGACTATCTAATCTATCTCAAATTAAACACTACCTTAAATGCCATAGATTCCTCTATGGAGGTTTCAACTTCCATACTTAAGACATTATTCTAGTTTTTGTAAAATATGATAAATGCAGAGCTGCATAAAATGTACTCATGTACAACATAAACAATATTAACTAGTTTTTCAATTGGATAATCTTTTGCAATCTCTACATTGTCCATATGTTCAACCCCGAATATTTGGAAGAGTGGTTAGAATCTAGAAAATAAGAAATGATACTATTTCTTTCCTCCATCTTAAAATAAACATGTAATAGTACTTTTAACAAAAATGTTATTGTATCTTTTTGCCCTTAATTCTAATACAGGAGTAGAAATCAAAGATAATGCAATTTCCTTAGATACCCCGACTCTATGGCAATTCATCCAGATAGTTGTTTTTATTGGATGGTAAGAGTTCTCAAATTCTTCAGCAATCCCGAATTCCTTTTAACTACTTCCACGAAGTTAATTGGAGGTAGACTTATATATTTTAGATTCCTCAACTACCCAAGGTCCACAGGGATGCCTCCATTAATATGACATATACAGAAGGTAAAAATCTCTATTCTTTTATGTTTCCATAGATCTTTGGGAATACTTTGCAACAACTGATCTTACCACAAGTAGAGCCTTTGAAAATGTCTCAGCCACCCAAAATCTTTCAGAATAGTTCCACTTAACAACCTGTTCGAATACACATTCATTATTTATTAATTGGAAAGCTACTTAAGCTTAACAAGAATAATTCTATCTACATTGGTGAGGAAGAGAGAGAATTTAGTAATGGGTAAGTTTTCCAAACATAAGAGTAGTATGCTATGATAAATGTGAGTCGATCCCTCTAATGACAACATGTCCATGTTTCTGAGAATGGAAAGTGTTGAAGGCATCCATCCCATCATGTTATTATACAAAAAATAGCGTCACACTAATGTTATACAAACATGATGGTTTGTTTCTTGTTAGGATAAAGTTGAAAGGAATAAGAGAGATACCACTAGTATTCAAGAACATACAAAATCATTCTTGGAACCATTACAATAACTCACTCTATAATAACAGCCAAAACAAAACTATAATAATACACAGTATACAGTACCGCACTATCATATCTCAAGAATTACCTTATAACATCGACCAAAAAAACCACTTTAAAAATAAGGCCTAATTATTACATTTAAAGCACTTTAGAATGTCTAAGTCCTAATTCTCAAAATAATAAAAAATATTATTTTAGATTCATTTGCCTAAATTTGTTTCTAAAATAAGAAAATGATGTACAAAAGATGGTCCATGGAAAATATTTACAAAAATATTTTTTTCTTAAATTATTTGTTTCATTCTTCACTTAAAAGTCAAGTGTTTTGAAGATTTAAGAGGAAAACCGAGTCATTAAAAACACAATTGATTCTCCTATTAAGCTGGATTCCAATATACAATATTCCAAACTTACATTCTAGTTATGTTCATGTCATTACATATAATATTTTATTTGAGGTCTAATTAATTTTATTTATATATTTTTGTTATAATAAAAATTGGTTACAATTTTTTATTATCTTTTTTATTTCATAATTAAATATTTCATCTTGTTTAGTTCTCACCATGTTTAAATTTTTGATACAATATATTATCTACTATAACCCATCCTCATTTCAATAAATACTACTAATAATAAAAACAAGTGATACCTCAATTAACTAAACATTGATGCAAAAACTTGCCTCCTTTCTTTTGCATGCAAATTCGAAAGATTGCCAGCTATGCGGATTTTGATAAGAAAAAAATTACGGAGTTTGATATAAACAAGTAAACTTTTCCCCCAGAACCCTCAATTTTAAGGAAATGGAAAATATAAACAGATTCCAACTTCGAAGGAAAAGCATGCTGCGGTAGGCATTTGGATTTCGTGTTTTTTCTCATCGTCCTCGGCTTCATCTTCGCGTGCCACAGCATCCTCATAATCGCACTCATCACCCTCTTCACACGCTGCCTCTTCGTCATAATCTTCATATACAGTCTTCACCATAGTTTAGCAATTACCGCCTCCTTGAGGGGCAGGCAACATTTGATTAGACATTATGCTTACAGATCTGTTTACTGAAACCCTCGAGGATCCCAACGAGAGAGAGGACATTTTCCACACGGTGCTATTATAATGGATATCTCTCAAATAGATGTGACTGTTAGTTTTTATGATATCCTTTTTTACACAATCTCTTGAACAATTATATATATATATATATATATATATATATATATATATATATATATATATATATATATATAAAAAAGTGAGAATAAAGAGACTCATCTTTTCAATCTCCCTGTCGGCTTCCACCAAAGAAATTATGTTTTAAATAATACAATAAGTTGGGCTGGAAGTGGGAGCCTGACACTGCTCCTTCAACATCAAAACTCCCTTTCAATGAGGGAGGATACTTCCAGCTGCATAAGACATATCACCTCATCGTGATGTCAATCACAATCACTACAACAATGTATAGTATGTACAAGTGTTCGTCACTTTACATGACATCCACCATGGTTCTCCTAGAGGGTGGAATCAAGAGATTTCACCTTGAACTTCTCTCACAGAAAAGAACTTATTAATGGATTTCACCTCGAACTTCTCTCACAGAGAAGAACTTGTTATCAAGGGATTTCACCTCGAACTTCTTCTCTCACAGAGAAGAACTCGCTATCAAGGGATTTCACCTCAAACTTTTCTCACAGAGAAGAACTCGTTATCAAGGGATTTAACCTCGAACTTCTCTCACAGAGAGGAACTCGTTATCAAGAGATTTCACCTCAAACTTATCTCATAGAGAAGAACTCGTTATCAAGGGATTTCACCTCGAACTTCTCTCACAAAGAAGAACTCATTATCAATCATAGCTTTGGCAGCTTCTATAATAGATTTGTTCTTCCTTTCTGCAACACCATTCTATTGAGGGTTGTAAGGGACACAAAAATCCCTCTTAATTCCTGCTTCAATGCAAAAGTTACGGAATCCTTCAGAGGTGTACTCCCCTCTATTGTCGGATCTCATAACTTTGATTCTGATGCTTTTGTTGTAGCTTGACACTTAAACAATCTGCCAACTGTTCTTTTTGGTAGTGATTTCATCTTGTCTACAAAACTCAGCTGGCTGCATCTTTCCCATGGTTTGCCTTGTTAGTTTTTCTTTTTCAATTTCAATTTCTCTGCTTCCTCCAAAGGTTTGAGAACTTTGGTTTCCACAAACTAGGCCAAGTCATTTTCTTCCAAGGTGAGCATGATTCTAAACCTCCATTATGTGAAGTTGGATGCTCCTTCGAGTCTATCCTCAATTTTAAGACCGTTCACCATTTTGACTAAAATAGGAATAGACAGGGGATGTAAAGAACAATATAGTATCACTGTAATGACAAATTTGATCACGATCTTCTTCAAACCTGGCTCTGATACCATGTTAGTTTTTATGATATCCTTCTTTATACAATCTCTTGAACAATGAGAAATCACTATATATATATATATATATATATATATATATATATATATATATATATATATATATATATATATATATATATATATATATATATATATATATATACAAGTGAGAGTAAAGAGATGCATCGCTTTAATCTCCCTGTCGACCTCCACCAAACAAATTATGTCTTAAATGATACAATAAGTTGGGCTAGAAGTAGAAGCCTGACGCTGCTCCTTCAACATCAATAGACTAGTGTCAATGCCGAGCAATGGTAATAGGTCCGAAGATTTGAAAAAAATGTTCAGACAAAAGGAAATAAATTAAATTATGAGCTCTAAAATGTGTTTGACGAAAAAGTGCTTCAAATATTCCCACAAAAATGCCTCCCGTGTAACAAGCTAGAATGAAAAAATCATTAAAAATATTACATGGATGAAGATGATGATGTATACACTACAATCATGTCAATGTGTTGTGTTTGAACAAACATCCAATTTCGTGTATGATGCATGAATGAATGAAATGTTTTAATAACATTCATGAGACCAAAGAATTTATGGGACCAAGAAATGAAACAATGTTGTCCTACATTAATAGAACCCCTTGACATAAGTTTTATCCTACTTATTTTTAATTCCTTTTTATTGTGAACTTTTTTATTATGGATCTTAATTTGAAATCTTCTTTTTCAATTGAACTTTTACTCTTCAAACAAGTCAATTAAGTTGTCAACCCTCAAGTTATCATTGTATTTGATATGGATGTCATTATAAGTTGTACATTCCATAATAAAGTGACATTTTGTCTCCACTACTCCCTTGTCACAAAATAAACATATTCTCATTCCCTGATTTACCTTGGAAATCATGCACTTATTGGTTTGACACCTACAATAATGTGAGCTATCCTCCACTATGCAATCATCTTTGCTTTTCATTTGACTTATTCTCCTTTGTATGTCATTTCTTCATCTTCCCATGTAGGATTATACTATTTAATATAGTATGATTTCTTCCACCCCAACTACTTTATTCACATGGTTGCCCTAAATTTCTCTCACATACTTTTTCAAATATAAAAATATTTAATAAACTCATAAATTAAAAAAACCCTAGACCCTTTAGAAGAAATGATGTGGAAAATGATAGTGGCGGTAGTGGAGCATGGCAGAGAAACATTGGGTAGGGTAGGTTAGGGAAGGGCAAGGTAATGTAGGTAAAGACATGTATGATAGTTTAAAGTAGGGTAGGAAAATAGTGGGCAGGCCTTTGTAGGGCACTCTAGGGTAAGTTATCATAGGGATGTGTTAGGTAGGGTAGTCTAGGGCAAGGTAGGATGGGGTTGTGTTAGGCTACCAAGGGTTGGCTTGGCCTAGCATGGCCTTTCTTGGGATAGCCTAGGTTGGATAATTTTCATTCTATTTTTGAAGATGTGATGTATAAAACCACATCACACTTCCATACAACAAGTTTTAACCCATTTTTCCTAACAAATTTAATTACTTTCTTAAAAAACAAACATTTTCATATTATTCTAAGACACTTGAAAAATTATAAAACTATATTGAAACATTGCCATATTATTCTAAGACACTATGAAAATTATAAAATCATATTGAAAGCATATGGTACAAATTTAGGCATATGGTGTATCATTCTCAAGTGCAAAAATCCATTCTACAAACCATATGGAAAGCATATGGGACAAATTTGGGCATATGTTGTATCATTCTCAAGTGCAAAAATCCATGGTACATCATTGGAATCATGGATAAGAAATTTTATATTTACACAAGTACACCTTGAAGTTCATTTTAATGTATGGCATGTTGGTTTCAAATTATGTAATACCATAAAAGGAGTAAAGTTGTCATTTAGCAAGGTGAAAATGAAATGGTGTGAAGGAATTCTTGGTGTTGATTTTGTTCCAAAAAAACTTGCACCAAAGGTACAAGTTACATGAGAAGGTATAGTGTAATTTTCAATTTTCATAAAATTGGGTTATTTTAAATTGAACGAGTGAAATTTTTTTATTGTGTCTCATTTGAAACACATGGAAGCTTACTCTGTATCATCTATGGATAATGAAGTTTCAAAAAATAACAATTTGATGTTTCTTGTGGAGGTGATGGAGATGGTGGAAACTAAGATTGTGTATTTCTTCATATTTTAATGAGCTATATAGGAGGATACTTTATATTTCATAGTGATTATGAGTAATGGAATGGCCCTACAAAATTGCAAGGGCAAACAAAATATGAAAGCAATTAAATAATTAATGGTGTTATAAGCAATGATACTAAAGGATAATGATACAAAATTTCAAGAGATGGACTTAAATTGCTGGTTAGATACATGTGCAAACCTCTATAACATGTCATATATATATATATGTCTATGTGTGTGTGTGTGTAGATATATGTGTGTGTACATATATATATATATATATATATATATATATATATATATATATATATATATATATATATATATATATATATATATATATATATATATATATATATACACACACATATATCTACACACACACACACATAGACACACAGATATACATATGTCTATATATATATATAGATATACTTGTGTGTGTGTGTGTATTTATATAATTAAATAAATATATATGTATATTAAATTAAATTATATAATACACACACACACACACACACACACGTGTGTGTGTGTGTGTGTGTGTGTGTGTGTGTGTGTAATACATTATATTATATTAAATAATTGTAAGAATTCTCATTTAATATCCACATGCCTCTTATGAAATGTATAGTTTTAGTGGTATTAATACTAGGGATACATGGATCCTCTAATGCTACCGAGATTTTCCTCATTGTTGAGCATATTTACGTGTGTGTGTGTGTGTGTGTGTATAATACATTATATTATATTAAATAATTGTAAGAATTCTCATTTAATATCCACATGCCTCTTATGAAATGTATAGTTTTAGTGGTATTAATACTAGGGATACATGGATCCTCTAATGCTACCGAGATTTTCCTCATTGTTGAGCATATTTACAACCCATAATTTTTTTAATTTAAATCTTTTTATGACGCATTTAATTTTTTTGGAAGTAAAATGTATAATACCTTTAATTGTGCAACCACAGAAATGAGTATATCTACAATGATACATCTCAACACTAACAAAGTGGACACTATGAACAACACAATTATCACTACAGTCAAGCAAACCAAGATTATAAAAGACTACATTCATCATTAGATTTGTAACCATAATTATAATCTTATTCTTCCAAATTCTCTTAATGAAGTTGATGATGACATAGATGGCCATTGATTGATGCTTGTTTATATTGTTTCATGATCTCATGCTTTGTGAAAATCACTAATAAGTCTATGAAATCTTCCTCTATGTTTTATTGATCCTGCATGCTTCAATCCCTTCATAAAAAAATTTACATATTGGAGTAAAAACATTATTAAAAAATAACAATAATAAACATGCATGTTTATTTGATCACTTAGTGTACCTTCTACTAATTTACTCTCCCAACCATGTTTTTTTGTTATCACCGCTATGCCACATTTCCTAAATAATTACTCTACACATGTAGACATTAAATCCAAATTATATAACACTTCAGTCTTGTACACTTAAAAAATACATATTATGGATGTAACTTAAGCTTCTAAACCTTCCCACTATTGAAAGGCTCACATACACTATCTCTCTATGCCAAATTGCTCATCTTTTAGTCTAACCAGTATTATTATGATGACCTAGGACTCTTGTAATTTCAAATTTCTATAGACTTGCTTATTATCATCTTCTACAAGTTTTAGAATTGTACCTATTTTTCAACTTCTCAAAATCTTGCACCCTAGCCATATGCCTATGTTGATTCTAGTGTCATGTTCTAAAACAAGTGTCTAGTTTCCTAAAGTAATCAAACCTGAAAATGAAACATATACCCATGGTTAGGCTAAGTGATTTGATTTGAGGCAATTACAAAATTGATTCACTCACTCACTCTCTCTCTCTCTCTCTCTCTCTCTCTCTCTCTCTCTCTCTCTCTCTCTCTCTCTCTCTCTCTCTCTCTCTCTCTCTCTCTCTCTCTCTCTCTCTCTCTCTCTCTCTCTCACACACACACACACACACACACACACACACACACACACCCCTAGATCCACCCATCAACACACCCCAACACACCCACATGCAACCACACATCATGTAATATCATCATTCAACCCTTGGATTTTAAATTTGGGAACCTGTGAACTCTCCTTTAGGTACATTTTATTGTGGATAAGTATATGAAGTTGATAAATACCTTATAGAAACCTTAAATACACCTTATCAATGATGAAATAAATTTTGTATCGATATGTATTATTGACCTTCTGGTGGACATGTTCATCTGCCAAGACTTTTTTAACTTGATGTGATTTTAATTCTAGAATGTAACTCTTTCCACCTATTTTTTATATGACTAACATTTTATTATATCAAATTAAAAAAAATTATAATAAGATTCTTATAAATTTATCATAATCATGATGTGTTTTGGCATTAAGTAAACATCCACCTCATGTCTGCATTATTGATTTAGTTTAGTAGAAACTCACTTTATTCAAGAATTAAATATTATTTTTTTAATTAAACCACACGCAAAAATTTCATATTAGAGATAAATAGTCTTTTTGAGTTTCGTAAAGGGACTACCTAGGCAATGTATCAAATAACTAAATTTTGGATGAAACAATTAGAATAAAAGTCAAAAATTGTTTCTATATTATTAACTGAATATATCATAGACCATATATAACTATTTACACAAAGCACATCAAAGGCATCCGTGACATAAAAGAGGTTTTACTGATTAAATATTTTAATAGTATTACATTAGATTGCATTAATGGGTTAAAAAATAACATGATATCATATCATTAAATAAAACATCTAATATTTCATTGATCACTATCACCATCACCTCTAAATATCATATTGCATATCATATTTCAACAAAATTTATCTCATCCAATGAATTAAGTTTTCTAAATATAATTTATTTCTATATCGACATCATCATATCTTGGTCTCTGATCCTAATGATGACTCATAGAGTGTGATCTAAAATGCTCATCCAAAAATTATTATACACATGATTTGTTAAAAAAATCTTAATATCATCATATCTTCTCTGTTCCATAGAACTTACATTCTCTCCCTCTACATTAAATCTATCTGAGATAATATATCTTCCATGGGCATTCACCTTGCAAGGAGCAAGATGGACAAAATAGTAATCTATGGTAGTGGAAAAAATCTACATAAATAATTTTAGCAGGAGGAGAGAAACATGGCATGATTTTCCCTTAGCATTGTGTAAATTGCATGTAGGTTGTTTATTTACGTGACTCATATATATATATATATATATATATATATATATATATATATATATATATATATATATATATATATATATATATATATATATATATATATATATATATATATATATATATATTGGCATTCTTAACATTTAAAACATAGTATGACTTTGATTATGTATGTTTATAAATTTACTACAAATTGTTACCTTGAATTTTATTTTCATTAAAACCCATTTGCATCAAATAACAATACTTTAATTTTTTTGGGAAGATGACATTGGATATTATGTATTACTTAATATAACATAGAGATAGGCTATGTAAATAAGGGAGATTTTATTTCATGATATAACTAAATAAATGGTAAAGTGATAGGGAAGTGCAAGGCCATTAAAAATATGAAAACAATGAAAGATTTCAATTTGATTTAGGTATTTATTGTGAGAGGTAAAGATAACTTACTCTAGGTGATAAAATTGAAGAAGTTGAAATAATTATACATGTAAAATCAAATGAAATGTCACATACATTAAAATAATCTATAGCATTCACTAAAGCACCAAGTTTCAATTTAGATGAATTCAAAAATAATTACCCAAAACCTAATTAGATGACTCTAAAATAAATTAGATGAAAAATAAAAAGGCTTCATCAATGAAATATGCATATTATATAATCTACTCAATGAATGCAAGTTGTCATATGCAAATAGATATAGATAAAAATACTTTAAATCTTCAAACTCATAAATGCTTAACAAAAATAATCAAAAAATAAAGACACATCCTTTTCAATATAACTTTTACCTTTGGAACACTGCTAATTATACTCATTTTATAATGTGGATGGGTATGCACTTTCTAAATTGAATCATGCCTTCCATATTTGATCGATGATCTATATTTATTTTTTGATGATTAATGTACCCAATTAATATCAAGACAAATTATAATCTAATAAGCCAAGATTCTAAACAATAACCAATATTGATTCATATTGAATGATTCAAATGATTAAAAACCATGCATAAATAAGGAGGTTAAATCACATAAATGAGTGCCACTTGGAAGCTAGGTCCATCCAAATCTTTATAAAAATGGGGTTAAAAGAAAATCCCTTTGTTTTAACCCCTTTCAACATAACCCCCTTTGTTTTTAAATGGGATTAGAACAAAGTGGGTTAGAATGAAGGGGGTTCAAATGAAGGGTGTTCGAACAAAGTGTTTCAAACATTTACTTTATGAATTTAATTAATTTAAATAAAGTGGGTAATGAAATGATTTATTTTTAGGGGTTCAAACCCCCTTTGTTCAAACCCCTTTCATTCTAACCCATTTCGTTCTAACCCCATGTGGCAAAAAGTCCTCACCTATTTAAGTGGAAATCTACTATTGACTTAATTTCCACTTTGGATGACATGTAGTAAGATGAAAATATAAAATAAAAACATGTGTCTCTACATATAAATAGTTATTTTTATGAGCTTTGTAATAATATTATTTTTTCTAAATTTTAATAATATTTAATATTTATTTTGATTAATTTAGTATAATATATTTATTTATAAAGTTAAGTACTATATGTTTGAGGTACTAGGGAAAGTAGGAGACTATGGCCAATTTTTTTTTTGAAAAACATCACTGCACTCGACTTTAATGTCCTTGTTCCAATGAAAAAAATTAGTCTATTTCAACATATATATAAAAAAATATCATAAGGAGAAGTCATAAGCATTGATATTCCCTACCTTGATCATTCAAAAATTAATAAAAAATTATTTATTTTATCAAAAATTATAAAAAAATAATAATATTGCACTATGTCCATGTTTTTAAGACATCTTTACAAGAAATCTTGAGAAAAAATTATGTTTTGAGAAAATTATGAGGAAAAATCAAGTACTCAATAAAATGATTTTTACACAAAGCATACACATTGTGTATTTAGGTATTAAAAAATATATTATTTTCTTTTTCAAAAAAATAATAAATGTAATTTACACTTAAAATGCAACATTTCATTAGTTTACACCATTTTCACATTTTATATAGTTAAGTCACTACTGTCTATACAAATTGAGAAATGTTCACATTTTAATTTTTTATTGTCTTATTTATACTAAAAAGTGGGACACAATATTATGCTTCAAGTCAAGCCTCAACACATAATTGTATTTGACATGCACAATTCAGAACTCTAAAAATAAATAAAACTTGATCTGATAGTTTTAGCAGCTATTATTTTTAGTAAGTATCGTAGGCAAGTGCATGTAGATCTAAAAAAATATAAACTTAAACTAATCATTAAAATTGACCTATCAAACAAATTTCAACACAATTTCAAGCTTGGTTAAAAAAATAAACAATTTTTAAATTTAGAAAAAAATCAAAATATAATTTTAAATTACAATTTAGACCTTCAGATGGTCACTTATGGCCTCTAAAAATATCTAAAACATTCCATAATTAGAATGTTGGGTTATGGTAGCATTGAAATTTTAGAGACAACTATTTGGGCATAAAGATGGGCTCAAATAGATCGATGGATCAAAATTTATGGCCTCTGAAAGTTTGTCCTCTTTTTTTGCATCATTCTCCTCTAGTTGAAAACATCTTATCTCCTATGAGTCACTTTGATTATATTGATACCATTTGTTATTATAAATATTCTTCATCTCCCATTCTATAATCCAAGTGTTGTCTTCCTATTATAATTAGTTCCACTATACTAAATGCATGGCATAACTTCCTTGCCTTGTGTTTACTATGTTCTTATCCAAGACTTGTATTATACTTTATTTCTTTTTATTTGGCACCTATTTTTACCAATATAATTCTTCATCTTCTTTACCTTCACCATATTTTCCATGGAAATCATATAAATCTGAAATATTAAATACTAGAGAGATATGATTTTTTGTGGCAAAATCACCTCATAAGCATTATCATTGATTATCTTCACAATTCTTCATGGTTCAATTTTATTATGCTTGAACTCGTAATATGTTCCTTTTATAAATCTCTCTTTTCTCAAATAAACCATCACTAAATCTCCTTCAAATATTTTTGACCTTCTTCTGACATTTGTTACTGCTTTATACATATCATTAATTTCCTATAATTTTAATCTTACTTCTTATCATAACTATTGTTTACATTCTACAAATGCTTCTACACTAGCACTAACTTGTTTTGCAATTGGTACCTATACCAAATCTAAAAAAATAAAAAGACCTATCTTATAAATAATTTGAAATGTTGAATTTCCTGTTGATCAATTATTGTATTGAAATTCAGTTTATAGTAAATCTATGTCCCATTACTTAGGATTTTCTCTAACTATAAATCTCAACAAAATTTCCCAAAATCATGTTTACAACTTTTGTATGTCCATATATTTGGGGATGGTAAGGTCTATTGAATTGTATCTTAGTCCCCATCTTCCTTTATAAAGTCTTTCGAAATTTAATTATAAATTTCATGTCCCTATTTGATGTAATGATTTTTAGAGCACCATAAAATCTCATAATATCATTAAAAATAATTCTACAACTCCATTGACATAATTGGTTTTCTCATATTCAATATAATTGAGAACTTGTCTCCAAGAAAAAAATTGTATCATTACCTCTTTGTGTGTTTGGTAACCCCAACACAAAATCCATACTCAAATCTGTCTATGGTCCTCTTAGAACTAGTAATGGCATGTATAGCCCCACAATTTATGCATGTCCTTTTACCACATAAAAGTATAACCTTGCAAGAAAGACACCCACTTTGCATGCCTCCTTTCAAAATTTTCTAAGTGTTCAAAGACTTCAAAACCTCATTATCAATAAATAGGATAAAATATTTAGGCACTAGTAATGCCTCTAATGTCTTAATGTTTGTACAATGACGTAAACTTTAACATCATATGTAAATTTCTATTTTTACCTTATTCAATTTCTCACTGAAATATGCTATTAGATTCCCTTCTTGACTAACACTACACCAATTCCCACAAATGAAGCATCACAATCAACCTCAAACAATTTTTTAAAATCTTCTAATGATAAAATAGGATTTTTTGTAATTTTATTCTTCAACAACTCAAAGATTTCTATTGCTACCCTTGTTCATGCAAATTTTTTTTCTCTCATACAATTTGTTATTGGTACAAAAATAATTCTAAAATTCTTAATAAATATTTTGTAAAAAGTTTCTAAACCATGAAAACTTCTTGCCCCTGTGATGTTATTTGGGATAGTCCACTCAACAATTGCATTTAATTTTTCTTCATACATTCTTACACCATCCATTAGAACTACAAATCTCAAAAAGACCAAACTATTCTGCATAAACTTGCACTTCTTAAATTTTATATAGAGCTTCTATTTTCCTAATAATTTATATACCATTATCAAATGTTGAAAATGATCTTTACTCTTATTGAATATTAAAATATCCTCAAAATAAACCATCATAAACTTACCACTATATTCTCATAGTACTGTTTTCATCATCCTTATAAATATGCTTAATTCAATAGATAACCCAAGTGACATCACCATCCACTCATATAAACCATCCCTAGTCTTGAATGTTATTTTATATTCAACTCCTTCATTATATTGAATTTGATAGTAACCAATCCTTAGATCAATCTTTGTAAAATACTTTGCTCTTACAAGAACATCCATAATATCATCTAAAAGAGGTATAATAAATCTATACTTGATTGTAATTATACTGATTACTCTATTATCCACACATATCCTGCACCTTCCATCTTTCTTTGGAGTTAGTAATGTTGGTTTTGTACATGGACTCATGATATCCCTTACTACACCCTTCCTCACCAATTTAGTAACTTACATATTCCATTATATATATTCTAATGGACTCATACTATAAGGTGTTTGATTGGGTAGCATTGATCCTAGAATCAAATAAATATAATGCTAAATATATCTCTTTTGTGGTAAACCATCGAGTAACTCATTATGTATAACATCTACATACTCTTTCAATTCTTCTTCTACTGGTATTTGCACCAATTATATGTCTTGTTTTCACTACTAATGCAAAGCAATAACCTTTCATATTTATGCCTTTCATGAATTACTTTGCAATTAATATGATTTTAGTCTACACTTCTTCTTTAAGAGATAATAAAAATACCTTCATACTAACTTTTTTGAAACTATATGTATTCTTTGATCCATCATTAATTGTTTTTCAATCAAACTACCATGCCATTTCCAATAATACATGGCAAGCATCTATTAATATTACATCACACCACATTTTATTGTTGTAAGTTTTATCTATAAAAAACATGATTAAGCATCTTGTATATATTGTAACTTCATTCCCCTTTTTAGACCATGAAATATGATAAGGAGCGGGATGTTTCTCACACTACAGACCTAGTTTTAAAATCATATCTTTATAGAGCATATTTTTATAACTACCACCATCTATAATTACATTACATATATTAACTAGTAGAGTATACCATATTCTAAATATATTTGTTCAAGCCATGTATCACCACCATCTTTATTCTGAACATGTTCTTTCCTCAAAGAAATTATTGTTCTTCTCATAATGAGTTTTTCACCAATATCTACTATTGTAACTTCAGTATTTTTTTCTTCTCTTTCAGCTTCAAATAAATTCACCCTTGAGAGATCCTCTTGCCTCCTTTATTGATATTTTTGGTGTGTAAAATAAAACTCTCTATGGCCTTCTTCTTCACATTTTTTAAAATCATAAGACTTTTGTTGATTTGGAAACCATTTTTAACCACTACCATAGCTTCATCATCTTCCTTTTTGGTAGTTTAGAAACCCTTATCTATTATCTTCTTGTCTTTATAAATAACGTGATTATTCTCCTCTAATAGTATGAAACCCACCTCTATTTATATTAAATCCAACTCATCCCCTTATTGGAGGACATTGTCCAATTCTTGTCCTGGTAAATATTATTTTAAAATTCTATCTATTTTGTTTTCCTTATGATTTCAAAGATAACTGATAAGATTCCCCCATGAAAAGTTTTCTATGCATGCTGAATTCATCTTGAATAGAGAAATTAAAACCATTTACATACCTTACATATCCATATTCTCTTCTGTCTCATCATGATCCATTTGTATGGAAAGCTTGTAAAACTCATTTATAGATTCTTGTACTATGATCCTTTTGTCTCAAAATGTATAATCTTTTGTATATGGGTTGTGTATAATTCATAAGAATAAATTTCTCCCTCAACTTATTCTCTATATTTTCCCATGAGTTGATCTTATCTTTACCTTTTCTTCATCTTTCTTTTTACTGGTGATCCCACCAAAGCATTACATGGCCCTTCAATTTTGTGCATGCAAACTTTACCTACTTATTTTCTCTCAAAGTTCTCCATTAGAAACATTTCTCCATAATTTTTATATAATCTATCATTTTCTATGGTTTTAAACTTCAACCATAATTTGGAATGTCAAACTTCATTATTCTCTTCCTTCATTCTAAAGCTCTAACTATCCTATCTTCCATTGATGGTAGTTATTATTATTTCTCCTCTTATAAAATTTATTATTTATGATTAGTGTCATATTTTACATTATCTTATACTCTCCTTTATTTTTTATTTAAAATCATCATGTTTAATTGTTCTAATTCACTCTACACCTCTTGCATATTATGGTTCATCTTAGCTATTCCTCCTCATCCTCTCACCATCTCTTACATGACCAATATTTGAACTTGCTATGATATCAAATAATGAACCTGACTATTATCAAAACAAATTAAAATCTAATAGGCCAAGATTATAAACAATAAATAGTATTGATTCATATTGAATGATTCAAATAATCAAAAACCATGCATAAATAAGTCTCAGTTTGGAATTGGAGTTGACATGCAAAATTTGAAACTCTAAAAATAAATAAAACTTTATATGTCTTTTTAGTAGTCATTTTTTTAGTATTGCATATAATCACACATATCTATAAATATCTCTAAAATTAAACTAAACACTAAAATCAACTTATCGAATGAATTTCAACTAAAGTTCATGTCTGGTTATAAAAATATATAATTTTTAAATTTAGAAAAAATGTGAAAATAATTTTAAACTGTAATTTTAAACCCTCAGATGGTCATGTATGGCCTCCAAAAAATATGAAAAACATACCATAATTATAGGGATAGGCTATGGCATCATTTAAAATTTAAAGACAGTCATTTTCCCTTGAAGATGGGCTCAAAAGGAGCTACGGATCAAAATTTATGCCGTCTAGATGTTTGGCCTCCTTTTTTGCATCAAGGATGAATATGATCAACTTATTTTTTTATAACACATGTATTGGTGTATCCACATTCTAGTGTTGGGTTAGGTCAATGTTGATGTGGTTTACACTAGATATGACATCAACATTAATATGCTATTAAATATTTGTATTTGTGTATTATTTTTTTGTTGAGTTCTAATGTGTATATAAGGATGTAAAGGTTCCATAACATTATCAACTCAATTGAATTGTAAAATTAACAACATATTAAACCCAAATAAAAAATTATTAATTTATATATGAAATTATAATCTATAAGCGTATGTTTGATATCATGAGCATAAGAAAAACACATTATTGTATGTGTGATATCATATTAAAAGTGCGATGAAATCACCTTATTATATGTTTTATATCATATTAAGAGTGTGAGTAAATAAAATTATTATACAAATAAACCTCTTTTCCATGATGCTTCATTTCTATTCTTTGAAATATATATATATATATATATATATATATATATATATATATATATATATATATATATATATATATATATATATATATATATTATTTTTGAAAATTTCTCATAAAAAATTGTTGGTTATTTTAATTTTTTTTTTCCTCCTTTCATTTTTTTGTGCTTGACAAAAGAATATTGGAATGTAAAGAAAAGATTTTTTTGATTTGGAGTACAAAGAAACGATTTTGTTGATTTAGTAAATGCTCATCCAATCTCAAGTTTTTAATATTATTCAAGCTAAAATAGAGCATTATTATTTTCTATTATTTTGTTAATAGTATTATGTTGGTAATGTGCTTTGTCACACTATCTACCTAGGTATATATTATATTGATTTATCAATTTTTTTACTATTGATTATGCCTTATTATATTCACTTCAAGATAAAATAGAATAAGTATAAATTTTTAAAATAAATACTTTGAAATATATATATATATATATATATATATATATATATATATATAATATATATATATATATTATACACTTAATTAAAATTATGAAGTAATTTTACTTTATCATAAATAGATGAGACATTAATGGTTTTTCCACCATAAAAAACTCTAGACATGTTCATTTAGGAGATTGATGTGGCATTTTGATTCCTCGATGGGCACCTTCCCTATAGGGTCTAAATTTGATGATCGACCTTGCGTATAATGATTTTTTTATGATAGTTGTCTATTCAATATTGTCCTTTGAATGTTATTATAACTTATAATAAAAAATTAAACATTAGAGAAAATTTATATCTTATTATTATCTTCTATAATTTTTAATAGTCTCCATAAAATTTTACATTTCATCTAATACCATCCCCTTAAAAATGGATTGTGTCTTCAGCTAAAAAATGTACATAAGACCATACAACCATCAAATTTAGGTATGCAAGTGCTTTTTGATTGGAATAGTTAATCATTTTACCTAATTGTTATACCATTTTTTATTGAAAAATACACTTTCACTAATATAATAAGATATAATATATTATTGATTGATGTAAACAAATATTCAAAAATTTAGAAGGCCATAAATTTTCATCTGTATCTCCATCTAAGCCCATATTTTCTTCAAAATGATGTCTTGAAAAATTAAATGAATCCATAAGTTGATCTGTCTAGTTATGGACATTTTTTTATATTTTTTAGATGTCATACGTAACCATCTGAGAGTTCAAAATCATAGCTTAATATTATTTTAAATATTTTTCTAATTTTATAAATTGTCTAATTTTGTAACCATAATTGAACTTCAGTTGATATTCATCCAATAGGTTAAATTTATTTTTTAGTTTATCTTAGGATATTTTTAAAGATGCATGCACTTTCATGTAAAGCTTACTAAAAATAACGTATCATGTTTTATTTATTTTTAAAGTTATAATTTGTGAATGTCAACTCTAATTCTAAGTTGAGGCTTATTTATAAATGGTTTTTAATTATTCAAATCATTCAATATGAATCAATATAGATTATTGTTTTAGAAGTTTTGCCTATTACAATTTATTATCCTCGTAGTATTTTGGATCATTATTTGGTATCAAACCAATTTCAAATTTTGGAGGCATAAGAGATGGTGAGGGGACAAAGAGGATTCTCTCAAATAAATCAAACTATGTAAAATCTATAGAAGCAAGTAGAAAAATTAATTGAGATTATTATGAATCAAATCTAAAGAAGAGTAAAAGATGATGTAGAAAAAGACACAAATCATGATGAAGAAATTTCACAAGAGGAGGAGAAACAAAAACAATCACCATTAATGAAAGAGAGGATGGTTAGAGATTTAGATGGAAGGAATGAAGGAATCAAGGTTGACATTTTAGATTATGTAGGAAGTTTAAAACCATAGGAGTTGATATATTGGATGAACAACATGGAGATTTTTTTCAAATGGATAACTATGAGAGAAGACAAGAAGGTAAATATAAAAAACCATTACACTAAATCATTAAAGTATTATTGAAAATTTTCCATCAAGATTATAAAATCCCACCACACTTTCAAATCCTAGACTGCTAGATTTACACTCATATATTAAGATCTCCCATAGGTACGATCCTAGATGAACACTTCCATGCAAGCATAGCCACCCACTTTATGACTTAAAATCAAGTGGAGAAGCTGATACCAAATATAATAAACTATTCCACCAACACCTAGAGGCATTAGTGAAACATACCCATCAAGATCATAATAGTAAAATTTTCATGTGTGAAATTAAAGGGTCATGCAATGTTTAGGTGGGATCACAAGCAAAAATAAATATAGAGGAAAGGCAAAGAGAAGATTAACTTGTGGAAAAAAATTGAGAATAATTTGAGGGAGAAATTTATTCCTATGGATTATGCAAAAACCCTATATAGAAGATTCCAAAATCTAAGGTAAAAAGATCACAATATATAAGAGTATATGAATGAGTTTTCTAAGCTTTCCATACAAGTGGGTTATGATGAAATAAAATATAAGATAGACTCAAGGTATGTAAATGGTTTGAATTTTTATATTTAAGATGAATTAAGCATGCATGTAGTACTTTGCATAGAAGAATCTTATCAGTTAGCTTTAAAGACATAAGAAAAGTAAAATAGATAGCATTTCAAAAGAACATCTATTGGGTCAAGAAAAGGACAATCACCTCCAATAAGGGGATGAGGTGGATTTAATACAAATAGAGGTGTATTTAATACCACTATAGGAGATTCATCATGTGGGGTAGAAAGATACTAACATAATGGACAAATATTTCAATACCAACAAAGAGGAAGAAGATTGCAAAGAGGACAAGGCTATAGTGGTGGTAGAGGATGGTTTCCAAACTAACATAGGTATTATGTCTATTATAGATATGAAATAGAATACCATAAATCATTCGAGTGTCTAGACTACCAAGACGAAGAAAGGAGGCAAGGGAATTGTCTAAGAGCAAATATAGTTGAAGTTGAAATAGAAGAGAAAAATAATGAAGTTGCAGTAGTGTATATTAGATAAAATATCATGATGAGAAGAAAAAGGATTGTTACAAAAAAAGAACATGTGCATAATGAACAAAGTGGTGATGCATGGCTAGGAAAAAATATCTTTCAAACAATATGTACTTTTGTAGGTAAGATATTTAAAGTAATTATAGATGGTTATAGTTTTAAAAATATGGTTTCTAAGGACATGATTGTGAAACTAGGTTTATAGCATGAGACGCATTCTAATCCTTATTGAACTTCATAGTTTAAGAAAGGGAATGAATTTGTAATTTATAAAAGGTGCTTAATTAGGATTTATATATGTAAAACTTACAAGGATGAAATATGGTGTGATGTAATACTAATAAATGCATGCCATGTATTATTAGGAAGGCCATGGTAGTTTGATATAAAACCAATTCATGATGGATCAAAGAATACATATAGTTTATGTAAATGTGGTATGAAGGTCGTTATGTTACATATTAAATAATAAAGGTAGGCTAAAAGAATTCTAACTATAAAAGAATTTATCAAAGACATGAAGAGGACATGTTGTTTTTATGCATTATTAGCAATGAAAGAAAAAATATAAGTGGTACAAGTACCAATCAAAGTAGAACTAATGTTGAAAGAGTATGAAAATGTTAACCTAATGAGTTATCAAATGGTTTACCACCAAATAGTGATATTAAACATCATATTGATTTGATTCTAGGATGAGATCTACATAATCAAGTATTTTATATAATGATTCTAACAAAACATGTATAATTAAATAAAAATGTTACCAAATTGATGATAAAGGGTATAGTAAGGGGAAGCATGAGTCCATGTGCAACACTAGTGTTGCTAACTCAAAAAAAATATGGAGGGTGGAGGATGTGTGTTGATAGTAGAGTAATAAATAAAATTACAATCAAGTATAGATTTTTTTATACCTCATTTATATGATATGATGGATGTTCTTACCAGATAGAAATATTTTACCAAGACTGATATGAGGTGTAGATACTTCTAGATCGTTATTCATGATGGAGATAAATATAAATCAACATTCAAGACTATAGATGGTTTATATGAGTGGATGGTGATGCCATTCAAATTATCTAATGCACCTAGCATATTTATGAGGGTGATGAACATAGTGCTATGAGAATAGAATTGTATGTTTTTTATGGTTTATTTTGATGATATTTTATATTCAATAAGACTATAGAAGAACACTTACAACATTATAATAATTTGAATCTTTATGAATATTTGATGGTATTATAATTATTAATTAAATAGAATCTCTATGTAAATTTGAAGAAGTGCAAGTTTATGCAAAATAATTTAGTATTTTTAAGATTTGTAGTTTCATCAAATACTGTAAAAATATATGAAAAAATATAATTGTTGAGTGACCTATCTCAAAAATAATCATAGAGGTAAGAAGTTTCCATGGTTTAGCAACTTTTTGTAGAATGTTTATTGAGAATTTTCATTCGCTTGTTATACCAATAAAAAAATTTATGAGAAGAAAATAATTTTCATGGACAAGGACAACAATACAAAGCTTTGAATTATTGACAAAAAAATTAAAGAAAATCCTATTTTAACATTACCATATTTTAGAAAAATGTTTGAGGTTGATTGTGATGCTTTATTTTTTTGAATTGGTGTCATGTTGAGTCAAAAAGGGAAACCAATAATATATTTTAGTGAGAAATTAAATGAGGTAAGAACAAAGTTTTCTATGTATAATGTTGAATTTTATGTCATTTTACAAGAACTAAGACTTTGGAGGCATTAATTTGTGGCTAAGGATTTTATTCTTTTTACTGATCACAAGGATTTGAAGTATGTGAACATTCAAAAGAAGTTAAATAGTAGGTATGAAAAGTGGGTGCTTTATTTCAGGGTTATTATTATGTATTGAATCACAAAATAGAAAAATAAAATCAGGTAAATGATGTTTTGAGTAACTGAGTGGGATTTATAACTACTATCGTGAATGAATTAGTTGGATTTGAATTTATTTAACAAGTATTTGATATTGATCCAATTTTTGGTAACATAGTTAAACAATGCAAGAAACCATTGACAAGTGATACAAGTAATATTTATCATAAGTATCTTATGAAGGATGGTTATCTCTTCAAAGGGAAGCAATTATGTATTCCAATTGGGTCCATAAGAGACAATATTATAAGAGAGTCACACAATGGTGGTTTGACTAGACATTTTGGTAAAACAAAGAAAAAAACTTTGGTAGATGAGAAGTACTTTTAACCTAAGATGTAAAGAGATATGATAAGCTATTATTTCACATGTATCTCATCAATTTTCCTATTGTTAGTCGCATTTATCCTCATATTTCTCATTTTTTGTCTTCGGTAATCTTAATTCCCTTCTTCCTCATGATTTTGTCTCTCCTTTTTTTTGTTTTATTTGTAATAGTGACCTATTTTGTAGGGTTTTTACAAGAGATATTTCTAATTTTTAATTATAGTTATCTTTTTAATCTCTATTAACCCTATTTCCATCATTTTCCAAGGTTTTCTCTTTGCTCCCATGTTTCTAGTCTAATATAGAACCATAACTAGTTTCATAGAGTTATTTTTCATAAATGTATCCTAGTTTCTCTCTAACTTCGATAGGATTTTGAAAAGAATATTATTATTTTACCCTTATTTCTTCATAATTTACCTATATTTTTTAATACATATGTCTAATTATTTTATGAGTTGTCCACATGTTTATAAATATCAAATTTGCAAACCATGTGTCCTCCATGTTATTTATTATGAATATATTGCTCATATGAATAATGTGATTCCATCTAAATATATTGCTCATATGAATAATTTTATTTCATATATATCACACATTTCCTTGTGACTAATGTGAATTTAGTACCAAATGAGCTCATTATGTTTTTAATGTGATTTCATTTTATTGTATGATTTTTATGTGATTAATGTGATTTCTATGCCTGATCTATCTTCTACATGTTTAATGTGTTTTTAGTACCTAATTTTATTTATATATGCCTAACTATAATCTATCTCATATTTTTATTTCATATTAATTTATATATGTTTATATGTCTACCAATAATTGAAGTATCTCACCAAAAAAATTGATGAAAAATTTAGCATGAATTTCAATCTCTAAACATTAAAATTTTGAGGTTTCTAAGGCTAAAAATATTGAAATGGGTGTTAAATGTCTTGGGTCAAACATTCCATGTTGTATTTGACATCAACAAATTAAATCTAAATTTGACCCTAATTATTTAAAATTTTTGAATGTGGTCAATTATTTTTTGGCGTTTAGTTTTCACACACTTTGATTTATTTTCACATGCACATACACATCTTGAAATTATGACACAGTGTGATGCATTCCATTTTTTTTTTGTTAGTCTACCTTTAAATTTATCACCTTTCTAAATTCTTTATCTAGAATATGCTATAATAATTTGTATTGTTTTGAAAATTAGTGTATGATTTTTTGAACTTTGTGTGTCTCCTTGTAAATAGAGTGCACTCACATTTTGTTTCCCACTTTTATCATCTTTTGGTTGTTTGATGTTACTCAAATTGGGTCCCAATTTATACTCGAATTGTCTACCAATACATAACAATTATAATTCATTTAGATATATAAAGTACCTATCTATCATTAAAATTAATTTATTGAACAATTGAAAACATTCAATAGGAAATTAAGAAATCATTAAAGCACACAAATTTATATTTAGACATGCATCATAAGACATTGGTTTAGAGATGTTGTCCTATGTTTTCCAATCATAAAGGTTTGTTGTTTTTAGTAGTTTTATTTTGTAGGACTTGAAAAATATTAATAGAGTTTGATAATTCTATATTTTAACATGTCTTGAAATATGTTGTTTCCTTCATTCTTAAAACATTGTTACCCAATTAGAGAACAAATAATAATTATATTTTTCATGTGATTGAAAAGGAAAACTAAGAAACTAATGAACCTAATTACTATCAATATCAAAATTAAAATAGGCCAAGATCTGAAACAATAACTTAGAATTGATTCATTTTGAATGACTTTAAATAATTAAAAACCATACATAAATAAGCCTCAACTCTAAAATATATTTGACATGCAAAAATTATAAAAAAACTAAAATTAAAAATATTTTTATTTTTTGTTGTTGCCAGTGAGCACATCTCTAAAAATCTCCTAAAATACTCTAAACATTAAAATTTGCCTGTAGGATAAATTTAAATTGAAGTTCATGTCTAGTCATAAAAATATGCAATTTTTAAAAATAAAAACAATATTGAAAAATCATTAAACTATAATTTTGGATCCTCAGATGGTCTCATTTGGCATCCAATTTTTTTTTTTGAAAAATGCCTCTAAGTAAAAAGTGCAGCTTAGGGTAGCAACTAAATTTTTGAGACAATCCTTTTGGCATGTTGAAGATTTAAAATGGATCTACAGATCAAAATTTATGGCCTTCAAAATTTTGGCCTATTTTTAGTGCATCATTCTCCTCTGGTTGAAAACAACTTAGCTCCTACGAGTTGCCCTAGATGTACTACCACCATTTTTATTGTCAATATTCTTTATCTCACACTATATAATCCAATTGTTATCTTCTTGATCAAATCCTTCCCATTGGACCAAATACCTATTATAATTCCCTTGCCTTGTGCTCCCTATCTTCATAACCAAAACCTACACTATCTTTTCCTTCTTCTTTGTACCCTACTGTTGCCAATTTACTTCATCATCTTCATAAAATTCATTAAATTATCCATAGAATTCATATAAATATAAAACATTAAATACTGGAGATATATCAAAATTCTATGGTAAAATCACCTCATAAGCAATGTCATTGATTTTATTCACAATTTTGCATGAACCAATTTTCTTGTTATTCAACTTATTATTCATGCCTTTTAGAAATATTTCCTTCCTAAAATAAACCATTACCAAATCTCCTTCAAATACCTTCTGACATCTATTTACGATTTATGTTTCTCATTAATTTCCTACAACTTTCCTATTACTCCTTGTAACTAATAAATATGCTTTGCAACTACTTCTACATCATTACTAATTTGATCTGCAATCGGTAATTATACCAAATCTAAAATATCCATCGGATTTCTCCCATAAAAAATTTTAAATGTTGATTTTTTTATTGATCTATTCACTGAACTATTTTATGCAAACTCAGCTTATGGTAAAGCCAAGTCCCATTTCTTGGGATTTTCTCCCACTATGCATCTCAATTTTTTTTGTAAGATCCTATTCACAAATTCTATCTATCCATGTATTTGTGGGTGATATGCACTACTGAATTAGAGCTTAGTATCCATATTATTCCACAAAGTCCTCTAAAAATTATTTAAAAATAGTTTGTCTCTATCTGAAGTAATAGTTTTTGGAACACTATGCAATCTCAAGATATCTTTAAAAAATAATTATGCAACTCTAGGGGCATCATTTGTTTTCTTACATGCAATGAAATGAACCATTTTAGAAAATATGTCTACAATCAAAAAATATTTAATCATTACCTCTTTGTCTATTTGGTAATCCCAAAACAAAATCCATACTCAAATATGTCCATGGTCCTCTTGGAATTAGTAATAGAATGTATAGTCCAATATTTTATGCATATCCTTCAACCACCTAACATATCCTACACCTAGAAATATACCTTGTCACATCTCTCTTCATCTTTGGCCAAAAATACTTTTCCTCTACCAAATATATTATCTTCATCTTACCAAAATGTCCAGCCAAACATCCACTATATAATTCTCTTATTTTATTGTTTTGTAGAGACCCAATTAGAATCCATAAATATTTCCCTTTGAAGAAATAACCTTATTGTATAATATACTCACCATGAATAGTATCTATCCTAACTATTAATGGATTCCTATACTTATCAACTACCTTTCCAAAATATGGATAAATATCATATAATTATTTGATAGCTTCAAATCTAACTACTCCACTCATCATAGTAGTTAATAATGCTACCTTCCTTTGCAATGCATCATCTACCTAGATTTATTTTCTTGATTTATGTTTCAACACAAAATTATATCCCTGCAAGAAAGATACCCACTTTTCATGTCTACTATTCAAATTATTTAGTCAATAGACACAAAAAATTGGGGGACAAAAAACATGACACAATGAAAAATACAAAGCATTTTTTGTAAAAGGCATACACCCTTTTCTAAAGGGCATATACCCTTTTCAAAAGGGTGTACACCTTTTTTTATAAAAATAAATACAAAATTAGGCAAGGATCAGTCCTAAACCTAAAAGGCATACACCCTTGGCAAAGGGAATACATCCTTTGCAAAGGGCATACACCCTTTTGAAATGCATGCTTTTTTTTTTTGTTTTTACAATTAGAGCTTTCTAAATGACATTTTTGTTTTTGGACAATTACAGGTATTATTTTGAAAGGATATATTTAGCAAAATAA